>CAEFZY010029419.1:0-66028 GCA_903066815.1 Brachyrhaphis roseni | reverse complement strand
TACGTAAATTTTAAACACCCTTTACGCTTCCGCCAAGTTTGGTGAGTTTTTGAATATGATAAAGCCCCCAAAAAGGCAATTCATTTGGGTGGAAGAAAAATAATAATAAGAAGAATAAGAAGAAACAGTACAGATACAATAGGCCTTCGCAGCGCTTAGCTGCTCGGGCCTAAAAATGTATCATTTTTCCACATAACAAACCAAACAATGGGTCTGCTGTGCAGATTGGCATCTGAATTTTCTGGTCAGTTACTCGACTAAAATGCGGCGTCCTCAGAGGAATTAATTTCTCCTCCACAAAGGTCACTCTGAGTTTTTCTCTTCGCTCTAATGGAGACGTAGCTGTTTTCTGTGATTTCTCTTTTACTTTCAGAGGAAAGATGCCGTTCAAACATCCGGATGCCTGTCTGTGCTGCTAGTTTTAGCAGCTGCAGCCCCCATCGCCTCTCCTGAAGCCATCAGGGTTTCAGGGGATGTTGTCATGATGCTGTTAGTGCATGATTCCCGAGCTGAAGAGCAGCCAGGGGGCATTGCAACACTGACCTGCTTACTGGAAAAAAAAAAAAAAAAACACTAATCATGACCTCGGAGAAAAAGAGGATGCTGATGCTCCAGCAGATAATAGAGGTGGAGATACAGTGAAAAGCCCAGAAAGCCAAAGAGAATCAGCATCTACATCCTCTTTCACTCTTTGACGTATCGATTTAAAAGGATGCTCCACTTTGCCCCCCCTTAAGCCCTCTGAACTATGAGGGTAATCAGCCAGAACTAAACAGCGAGTTTACTGGCATCACTGCGCGTCACATTAGGCACCCATCAGTAAAAATAACAACCAGCCTGGCCTTATGTGGGGGACCGTGTCACGCTAAGATAACACGCCAAAATCCATAGGGTGGGATCAGTGGGGCGGAAAGAGGAAAACCGTCTGTGGGATTTACAGCATGTCCAGTAAAATCCACACAATTAACATCTCAATATCTGCTGTAATTTTTAAATTGTTTAGTTTGAGAAGATGGAAGTGAAAGTTTTAAAGCTGTATTAAATATGAAGGGCAAATAAAAGCAGGATCAATCCTAATACCTTAAATTATCTCCTGGTGCTTCCTTAAGTGAACGTGTCTAATGGGTCGTTAATCTGGAAATTGGTTCAAGCTCCCAACAGGATGAACTGTGATGACTTAGGAGACCTCTCAGCTTCCTGCGTCGCTCATTTATGAACACATTACTGCTTCAACCAACTAGTTTGGTTATTTAAAGACAATACAAGGAAGAATCGTAATTCTTTACATTTACCATTTCCTATAACGATGGTAACGATGTCTCTGGTTACGGTTCTCCAGGGTTTATCAATGGCTTTTAAAGTTGGTCATTCAAACCTTTGCAGTTTTTTCACACTATTCTGCCCAGTATGAAGATATTCATCAGCACCAATAGGAAGGAACCAGAGAGGTGTTTAATGGTTCCTGCACAGGAAAGTATTTACACCCCTTCAGCTTTTTCATTTTTGCCAAGTAAAAACCAAAAAACTTCAGAATGTGTTTGTGATAAACCAGAGGGTCTGCAGAGGAAATTATAAAGAACAAACTAATGTTTCTAGATATATTTATATAGTAGCAAATGCAGCTTTTAGCCGTTTTTTTGTTTTGTTTGTTTGTTTAATATAATAAACTTCTACAAAAAGCCCTAACGATACAGGTATTCTTTTAGATTTGTTCTTACCATTAGACTGGAAACTAAGTGCTTTTTTTATCCTCATCATTTTCCACAAATAACATCCCATAGCAGAAAATGAACCCATTCTCTTATTTGCAAAGGTTTTCTGCTTACTTTTATATTAAATCCTAAAAACCAAACAAAATGGTGGATCTCTAACAACGACAACACATTTCCTGCTGTAGATATTCATCCAAAGTTAAAAGTTTTGGACGAATTTTTCGTCACCTTATTTTTTCGTCACCTTATTTTTCAAAAGGTGCTGTAACATTTGTTCTGCTGGACTGATGGCAAAGAGTCTCTTTGGATTATAAAGGTTAGAGATCATTGTAATGGATCAACCTAAAGTATTTTATATTTGTGAGGTGGGAGAAATATGATTCATGGTTTTGAAATGTGTTTACAAATATAAATCTAAAAGAGGAGGCGTGTATTTGTATCCAACCCTTCTGAGTTGATATTAGCTGCAAGTCTCTGTGCGTTTTGCACATTTTATGAGTGAATCTTTGACTTTTTTTCTTTCTTAAGTTGTTTAAACTCAGTTAGATTAAACTCAGTTTGGTGACAATCTCAAGTCTTGCCAGATAAAGTCTATTAGATTTAGGCACTGGGTCAATGCAACACATGAAAATGGTTATATCTGCTCCATAGATCTACCTGCATGTTTGGTGTTGCTTCCAGTAGGTAAATAAAACCTGCCTCTGTCTGGAGGATTTCGCCTCTTATGGGTTATAAATGAAGAAAATGTGAAAATGTTTTGAGACTCTGGTTCTGCAAAACACTCCACATGTTATGTTTTCACTGATTATCAGGTGATTAAGCTACAACTAAAGGACTCCACACAAACTAATGCAAGGAGTGAGTCCAAGTAGTCCAAAGATCTTTGAAAAGCCTGGAAAATTATTGATCAAAGCGTCTTATAAATGAAAAGTTCTGACCTATTGGTAGCAAAACCATTTAAAACCCAGTTCAGAAACACTAAAGCTGTACATATCCACCATATTGACCTAATTGGTGCCCAGATCATTGTTTTTCTGTAAAGCTCTTTTGTCTTGATTTAATCTAACAGAGACCATTGGATTATTGGACGAAAAACAACAATAAATCTGATCCTAAAACTGCAGTATGTTGTTTATGTTCTACCTGCAGAGCAAACAAATATTTCTACCAGGCTCCTTTTAATTCATGATAGATTTAAACTCACATTTCCTATGGAATACTAACAATGTTGTATATTTTCCCTCATTCACTGAGATTATTCACAACATCAAAATATCATCCAAACATGCTTATTTTACAGAATAACTATAAACATCAACATAAAAAAGCTTTTTATTTTACATCTCTTGATGAGCTGAACCCGAAACAAAGGACTGCATTTATGGTGAAATCTAAGCCTTGCCTGTAAAGTTCCAGGCCTAAAATTAGTTTTCACTCCTGAAGAGCTGGATCCGGGTCCGGAGTTGTCATAATGGAAGCTTTTTTCAGTGAGAAACCGGATCAGTGCTGGCTCAGGTGACAGACCCGACACCTTTCTCACAGCAGCTACTTCGCAGCTCCTCCGATGAGCCTCTGAAACACAGCCCGCTTTCAAAACCGGTCCGAGCTGTTCTTCATCAAAAAGGGGCCGTCATCGGATCCTTAAAGACGGACCGGGTCCGTAAAGCTCACTGAGGGGGTTTTGTTTCCACCGGCGGCCTTTGTGAGCGACAGCCGCTGCAACATCTGCGCTAAAATGTCAGGACGCATTTCTGTGTGATATCTGAAAGCCGACACTTGTTTTGGCCTGTTGTGACAGATCCAAAACACAGTGAAGAGCTTTTAAAACGGATTTTATTTCATCTCACAGATGGAGAGGCCCGTCTGTCTTGGCATGCAGTTTAACTTTGACCCGAAGCATCTGGCTTAATTAGGTGAAATCATTACTTACAAAACTTACATTATGCTGAGCAAATCCAAAGATTTATTCAATTCAAGTGCTCCTTCTGAAATGTGATCGCAGCCAATTATACCAAATCAAATTATACAAAGTATTTGAGTTTACTTTGAAAAGTTAAAACTTTCATTTTGCACATTTTCGTACTTCCATTTGTGTCTCTACAGCTTCTAAAAAGCCCAAGTGCTTAAAAAAAACACCAACTCAGTTTGTGGCAGTCAGTTAAAGTGTTTTGGTGTCTAGAAATGAGCCGTTTCAAAAACGGTTGTTAAGTCACCGTTACCTAGCAACCCAAGTGGAGCTCCAGCACGTTTGGTCAGCTGGTTTTACTGCTGTATGCGCCGTAAAGTGGCTGCTGGAAGACACAAGTGTTTTGTTTGCTGACATACAATCCAAAAACCACTCGCTGCATTCTTGTTGGTTATGCAGGAGGCCCTACTAATGCTTTTTAAAGATGTATGGTTGTATAATTTCTAGGGCTGAAACGATTCCTCGAAAATGTATCTGCCTCAAAGCTTCGTAAAATTATGCCTTATTATTTAGCGCAAAGTGTTCCAGCCAGATCATTTTTTGTTTTGGGCAGAGCGCTCACTTCCACCCCTGAGTTGCTGCTCTGCGCTAACAGCATAAGGGCAGATTCTCTGACAGTCTCGTTTTTTTGGGGGGACTAATACGTGTTTTTAAAGTTATGGACGCAACGGTTGGAGTACAACAGCTTTTCCCCTCCCGGTAGTGTGAGGATACAATTTGAAGGCGAACGGTGGGAAGGGCGCTGCCAGCTGTAGTTATACAGAGAGAAAAAAAGACAGAACCGTAAAAATAATCGCTAGAGTACTCGATTACTAAAATATTCTTTTACAACAGCCCTAATAGTTTGAGTTGGGGGCGACAAGAGGACCTAAAACATCTCAGAAAATGTAAAGAACATGTTTTGTTTAGACGTATCCTGACCTGGTCAAGAAAGCATAATAGGTCACCTTTATCATACACTCATAATTTTACATTTTTGCACCCATTTAAAACATTTTTCACGGTTCCCTTGCCCTGAGTATCAGACGACAGTCGAGGTGATTGTCAAACCTGTCATGGTTTGAGTGATCAAATAAATTTGACTCCATCTACATTCGTGCCTAGAAATAACACTCCCAAGAGCATGTCCCGATTTCTTTGCTACTGGGTTACACAGACTGACCAGAAGCAGAAATCACAAGGAAGAACGACTACAGTAATGATGATGCTGATGAGACAGCTTCTGTCAGTCACCGCCAGGGAGAGGAAGACTGTGCTGAAATAGGCCAACCTCTGACTCACAGCTCAAAGTGACGACTGACACAGTGACTGTAATAAGACCTGACTTTATGGGAGTAACATCCTCCCGTTATGCAACCACCCTCTCCAAAAACAAAGCTTTTTTGGCTCATCTTTTAGTAGCTGCTCACATCCAACACTTAGCCGACTCTAATGGTTCAGTATCAGGGCTTCACTCTGACTCTGAAGTGGCCCTTATGAGGAGGACTGTTTTCCAGTGATGCTATTACTATCACTTACCTCCATTAAGGTTATGTAAATCTGAGCACCCAATGGTGGAGGTGAGAGCTAACCCATGTGTGATGTGGAGGTGGGTGGAGTGTGAATCACTGACAGGCAGTGGAGCTGGAGGAGCTTACGTGAGGGAGAGGGTGAAGTGAAAGCGCTGGCGGAGGCCCTTGAAGGTGAGGAAGGAGTTTGGAGGGAAGTTGCGAGTGGTCATCTCGCAGTAGGGCTTCTCGTAGCCGCCAGATGGACACTCACACTTGAAGCCGCCGACCAGCAGGTTCACGCAGGTGCCTCCGTTCTTGCAGACTCCAGCAGCGCAGCGACCCGAACGGGATGACAGCTCGCAGCGCTCTCCTGGAGATCGATGGAGAGGAGGAATGAGGATTAATACAATTCATGACCAGGAAGTTTGACATACATCACTTAAAACGAGCAGTTTCTCTGATTTTACTCTTTATAGGGAAATGTCTGAGTAAAATTAACTTTTATTCTATGAACTACTGACAACATGTCTCTGAAATTCCACGCTTATTGCGCAGTAACATAATCCTAATCCTAATATCTGTGACGTAAAAATACTTTCAAATTCAAACAGGTCTGTAGGGCAAATTAATAAAGAAATAATTGATTAGGAGCATTAATTAACATCTGATTTCAAATTCTGATGCATCATTATCGTTGCGACGTGTTTAGACTATGAACCATGGTTTATTTCTCCTCGGCGGTGTCTGCAGGGTTAACCTTTCTCTCTGCTCTGACGCCCCCAGCCTCCCTCTGGGAATATGGCTGCAGTTTGAGCTCAATTCTCATTCAGCGAAACAACATGATGGCTCAAGAGCACTGAGCTGGAAGTGGTTTTGAAGACAAAATGATTGCACTTTTCTTCAGACTGTGGCAGCTCAGGATGATTTTCTAAGCGTTTTTCA
The DNA here is from genome assembly GCA_903066815.1 of Brachyrhaphis roseni. Taxonomy (NCBI): domain Eukaryota; kingdom Metazoa; phylum Chordata; class Actinopteri; order Cyprinodontiformes; family Poeciliidae; genus Brachyrhaphis; species Brachyrhaphis roseni. Next base: position 59,918 of record CAEFZY010029419.1, on the reverse strand, counting down.
CACTTTGCAGACGACTTGACGACTTCATCAGAGCATTACAAGAAATCAGACAAGAAAAGAGAGTTCGTGTGCTACTTACACATCAGACACGACATCCATGCTTCTGAAAGAGTGATAAAATAAATCTAACTTTGTAGATTTATTATAAATACATTGACTGGAGAGCATAAATTATACCTTAATGTTGAGTCAGTAAAATACCAAATAGTCTTTCTTCTAAGGCTATTTTTTGTCAAATTGAGGTTAAATTTCTGTAGTTCTACTGAAGCTATTAATAGTTGATTAATTTTAATAAACAAACAAAAGAAGCAACATTTTATAGTGCAAAGAAACATTTCCATTATAAAAAGATTGATCAACAAAAATGAATTATTAGATAAAGCAGTCACTGGACTAAAATGTTACCTAATATATATAAAGTAAACCCTAAAAAAACAAAGTAAATCACAATAAATTGTTGCAACTGTTACAGACGGATTGAGGAATTGTTCCAAGATGAAAGGAAACGATCAGAAGAAAAATGAAAATTGCAAGCAGATGATTGTAGTTGAGGGAAAATGTTTTTTGATCATTTTTACCTTTTTCCTTTACAAACTTTTACAGGTTTGGCTGATTTACAGCCGGCTGTTTGTAGGTTTCACTCCTATTTGATAACCTATAATTAAAAAATAGTTTTTAGAATATGCTCCTAGTCTGTTGCATGAAACTGTGACTCCAATGAATATTATTTACCATCAGGTGATTGCTAAGAAGTTTATTAGATTGATCAGTGAAAGTAATCTCTTTCATTTAGTAACAATTAATTGAGTCTCCAATCAGTAAAAATAAAAAGTTCATAAAATAACAAGCAACTAGGTTGGATAATACATGAGGTTTTCTAATTTTTATATTTATTTATCATGATTGAAAACTATCAAGGAAATTAAAATAATATGCTACGGTTATGTATAAATGGATGAAATGTAAGTAAACTGGGCAGAAAATGCGACGCTTGGTTTCATAATGGTGAAACGAACTGGAGACGACACAAATTGATCCATTTTTCCCCCCAAACATTTACAAAAAATAGATGTGAAGCAGCAGTTTTGAATCTTGAGCTAAGCTTATTAGCCATGTGTGATCTGTGAACTGTGAGGGAAATAAAACTCTTCCAAATCGGTGTCACTGAAATTACGGTCAGCTGCAGTTTTCCTGAATAACATGTATCTTATCGTGCTCATCCGGACCGTCGGGACTGCAGCATTTGCTGAGGCGAGGCTGTTTGTCGTCCCCTGGGTGAACAGGAATTTGTGTCAAAGCCACTCAGTCAGCAGGGCGAAGGTTTCTGCAGCGCTACTGTAACAATGACACACACCCAGAGCCCACGTCTTCAGCCTGCAGCTCCGATTATCAGGCTCTTTATTTACTATTAATCACTCCATTCAGTCTGTTCTTTGTTTTGAGAAAACTCCATTCAGTCTAAATAAACTCAAGAGTTCTTGGTTGGGGTGTTAAGAAAAATATTCTTGGAGGGAAAGTAATTTAGTGTTCTGGGCTAATATTCAGCCATGTTTTTCTGCTAAGCCATGCATTAAGAAACGTATTATAATAAGTAGCTTAACTCGTGTTTGTTCTGCGATGCTTTAGGGATCTTTGCCTTTTTATTTAGACGTCTTAATACTTTACAGCAAACCCTTCCTATTGATGGTTCTAGAGTTGAACTGAATTCATTTATGTTTAAAGTTTTATTCTCATCAGAAAAGTGGAAAGCTAATTTTCTGCCAGAAGAGTTAATAAAGCAGTTGAAATTCATTTAGATAAATTTTGGGTTGGTATTTTTGTCTATTTTGTAACGATGATATCAGTTGTGATTAATACACATTTTCCAAACACTGCTCTATATTTTGTGCCTACAGGTCCATGTAAGCTTTAGTATCCTAACCACTGTTATAAACAATGTACCTGTTGTTTATAATAGGTACATATTCATAAGGAGTCCCTCTTGGCTGAATGTTTGGTCCTTTTCAATTATGCATTTCAACACTAGGAAGAATTTATCTGCAGTCAAAGGCGTCAATACAAAGGATTGGCTCATAGGAGCCGGATAGAAATGCATTACACACTTTTCACTTTCCACAGATTTTTCCACCAGTTTTTAATGTGCAAAAGTTCAACAAGTAGTAATATTTTACAATAAACTAAACATCAACTGTTGTTTTAATTTAGGTAATTTGATGTCGGCATTTTAGCTCATAACTTTTTACTGGTATTCTTTCTTTAGAAACTGATTATATTTCTGGTTAAATAAAGATTAAATAAACTAATACACTGATGGGTTATTTAACATAAAATGTTATCAATTGATGATTGATAGAAAGTTTTCCCTCTGCTTGTATTAATTGCGCTCCATCTGTTTTTTATCTCTATAGCAAACAGCTGCAGTCAGGAGTCTCTAAAATGAAGCTTTTCCTCACAGGGCTGCATTGTTATTAATTTAAAAACCCGTTGAAAGCAATAAAGCTTTCAGACTTTTTTTCCAGGCAATCAAAGAGGACAAACACTGCAGCGCAACATCAAGTCAAAACCACTCTGAGATATGACTTCCTGTGGAGAAGACATATTACCAGAGCTGGTTTATTGCTCTTCGTTTATTGCTATCGGGTAAATGCCTCCGTGCGGTCAGACGTTTACTGAAGGAAAACCCCCACCAGGTGCTGCAGCCAGGTGAGCAGGACGGGATTCAGGGTCAGAAACGATTCAATCTATAACTCAAACATGTCTCTCCTGATATATTCACGCCTCTTTTTACGTCCAACACAGTAAACAAACAATGTGTTTGTTGCTGGTTTGCATCATTAAGCAGCAACTCGCAAACAACCAAAAAATCCAACTTAATTTTATACAAAAGATAATAATACTTTAAAATGTGTTTGTCTGAATAACTACAGGTATTAGTAACATCTCTGATCACATTTGAACTTAATTTAAGTCAGTTTTACTCAAACAGTCCTGCACAGAAAGGTAATAATTATTTTAATTGAAAAGAGTCAGAAAAATGCAAAACAACGAGCAAATATCAGTTTAATTCAAAGAAATCTACAAAATCGAGCTAAAATGAGTTGAGATTACCCACAAAAACACGTCAATATAATATAAATAAATATATGACTCCCTTCATCCTCATATTTAAATATTTGCTTATTGTTTTCTGTAATATTCAAGGATTCAAGGATATTTTATTGTCATACCATCTTTAAATAAACATGCAAAACAAAACTGAATCCAGTCACTACCATCGAACCTGACAAATAGGATGGAAAATTATAGGCCTTGTGAATAAATAACATCCACAGATTTAAATTTCCCATTGTGGAAGATAAAATTAACTTTATTATTAAGATGCATGTCAATATCTACTTTAATCTGCATCCATAAATATTAGGTATAGATTTTTACAAGGTTGTATTTGCATAAAAGAACCAGATTATCGCACAGAAATCCGGCATTGAAAGTTTCTCTAAAGGTATTACAGCTGAATTTTATTTATTTAGCATCTTGCAGTGAAAAGAGTGAGCAGTGTCTGGATGAGCCAAAGATGACAAACCCAGTGAGTAAAAATCAGTTTCACCAAAGTATTTTGTACAATTAGGAGCTGAAACAAGCAACCACTCAGGATTATGAGGTGAATGATGAGATCAGATCATTAAGCAGCAGATTTATGCACAAGTAATTCACTCTTTTCATAATGTTACAGGTCATCTGGAAGCTGACCCACTCAAACATGCCTCACACTGTTGTTAAATCAGAGAGTTATTAATTTAGTGTGATAATTTCACACAAATGACTCAAATTAAAACACAGATTAAGTTCTGAGACGTTTCTGTTTCTTGAACAAAACAACCATAAGATTAGGAAAAGATTTTTTTAATAAGCAGTTCAAGAATTTATGAATCGGTAGGGGGTCATTAAAGTAAGGAGGATTATTGATTGTCTTTGACCTGGCTTGTAAGATTCAATCAATTTCTTATATTTCATTTTCTATTCCTATTGTTAGCAACCATTACTAATAAAAGTATAAACAAATCTCTATCTTTAATTAACCTCACATATTGCATACCTCAGACAAATTTAGGTTTAGTTTAACTTATTTATATCAAGGCAAAGGTATAGAGAAATAACATTTTAAACAATGTGGAGGGCTACTAGGGGCGTATGGCAAACCATTTATATATTAAATTAAATAGAAGTGGGCCAAGAATTGAGTCTTGTGGTCCACCTGTATTAATTTGAAACAATGATAGCTTGTAACACGTTGCTCATGTTTTCAGCATATGATTCAAACAACCACAGACAAAATCATGTTTGATGACTTCTGAGTAAGAATTTTATGGTTAAATGTGTATATGTCTTTTTAAAATCCATAATTACTGCTCCAGTCTATGTACCCTAATCAAGTGATTGTTTAATCTCTTTAATAAAGAAGCAACTAAGACAAGCTGCACAACAATGAGGACAAAAACCAAATTGTAAATGTTATAAATAACTGTTTAACTTCGGGCTCCTTATTATTTTGTTGTAGCTTAGATGTATTTTCACACTAAACAAGAACCTTCCCTGTTCTATTGGAGCCTGTTTTTAATTAAGAGAAGACTAATACTCTAATCCCTGATGTTTATGTGTCTGATAGATTTATGCACCACATAACAGTAATAATAGCAAGCTGTATCAAAGCTTTAAAATCAATCTGCTGGATTCCTGAGAGCAGCTAATCATGTGCCAAATTAAACCCCGATGATGTGTGTACCAATATGTTAATGTGATTGCAGGCAATCAGACTGGTGATAATTAACTGCTACTAGATCTAAGATGAAAGATTGCTCTGTAGATTGTTACAGGAAAGCATCAGCATTTATTTAAACATAAAACTGGCACGCTCAGTGGGCGTCAGGTTAATTTTAACTTTGATAATGTGGTTCAGACTGGTTCATTCTTTCCTCTCTGATTTGTAAACTTTGACATGTTTCTGCTTATTTTGTGCTGTTTTCAGTCATTATTATTTAGTGGACCACCCTGTGACTGACTAGAAGTCAAGCACATGCAAAGATTAAAATAACATCCACAGTTGAAGCCAGATGTTTATACTTTTAACAGGAGTTTCATTCAAAATAAGCGATGAAAACCGTTATAATAATGTTGGTCACACAGAGAATAACAGGGAAACCAGGATAAACAAAAACCTGTTGTGGCATCAGAAGTTTACAGGAATCATAAATTGAACATGGCTCACGTTGTCACCAGATTATTTTAGTATCTTCGTTACTCTGACCATAAATTAAATACACATCAGTTCTCTAAAACACTGGGGCGAAACATAAGGGCCGCGGGTCAAATCCGGCCCGCATTAGCTCACTTAAACTGAACTTTAAGATTACAGCTGTTTACTTAAATATTATTTTATCAGTCAAATCAAATCAGTTTTCATTTGTATAGGACCAAATTAACAAATATTGCCACGTTTTAAGAAATACAAATTGGACGCAGAGAAATTTTAATGGTTTATTTATGGGTTACCAAGTATTATTGGTCTAATTTCTGTTACAAATATCTTAGTACACTTTAAATAAACAACATTAACTTACAAGTAACTTTTTAGCCAGATCAAGGAGCTTGCTTTAAGTCAATAACATTATAAGTGAAGTAATCTGCCGGTGGAACTATTACTTTTTCATTAATATTAAGGAATTATAGACTTAAAACAAGCTGCTTGATCTTGCTGAAAAGTTACTTTTAAGTTAGTTTTATATTTTTTCAAGTCCACCAAGATATTTTCAATAGAAACTAGTCCAAAAATACTTGATAATCTTTTGTGTTTGTGCAGTGTGCTTTCTGTTCACGAATCAGTGCTGTGAAATGAGACGCTTTCTCCAGGTTGATTTTTCTCCAGGGACAAACTACATGCAAATTCTCCTCTTTTTAAAAACGGTGCATGCGACTGGAAATGCTTTTTATTCGTTCTCAGCAGCAAACTGTGGAGGCTTTTAGTGTTTGGCAGGCGATCATAGGCACTGAGATGTTCTGAATGTGGAAGTTTGCCTTACTTTCTTTGAGCCAAAGCTGGAGCATGCCTGCATATTTAAATCCTGATCACAAAAAGGGCAAAGAAAAAGCACTTTCCAAGGGACTGAGGTGAGCATTTAGCAGGTGAATACTTTTACGCATTAAATGTGGGGAGGTTTTAAAAAACATGCTGCTCTCCTGCTGAGTCTTTTCTGCAAGAAAATGTGCTCTAGCTAAACAACATGTTGTTCTCCAGCATCTACAAAGTGACTCAGCCAAAGGAAACCATTCACTTCGTCCCTTTGGCTTTTCCTCCCTGCTACCATCTGGCGACGCCCACGTCGCCTGCTCATCCACTAGAAGACACACAAATATGCATTAACAGACGTAGAGTCCCCAGATCGTCTGCGTACGCTTGCTACACACATCATGGCATCTCCCTGGCACTTACCCACCCACCCAGACTCGTGGAGGGCGTAGCTGAGCACTCGAACACATACCGAGCCCCATCAAAGTTCGGAGCCTGGCAAACTCAACACTCATAGAAAGAGAAGCAGCAGGAGCTTTGGATCAGAGGAAAACACCTCAAACAGAACCTGCCTGAATGACCCAGTTTGATCAGGAAACATCAGCTGCAGGTTTATTTTCAGATGCAGGACCTTCTGCACCTGGATCTCACAGCGCTCGCATTCAAACCTCACCAGCCGATGGGAATTAATTCTGAAAAGTGTGGGTAAAAATACGCCCACTGCTCTCCCCGCGCCTCCCCCTCTCTGCGCTGATTCACGTTAAAAGCTCCTGCCATCCAGCTCCAACACCCACTGCTGTGTGAGAACCAATAAGTGCCACTCAGCCTGGACTCAGAGTGACTGGGCCCACACACTTAGCAGCCGACACTATTTCAGGCTTCATAAGCAGCTTTGCAAATGAGTGGAAAGGAAAAGAAAACTTTTCTGTATTTGATGAGGTGGGATTTAATGGAATATGTAAGAATAGAAAACATTTTTAGCTGGAGGCAAACATGACTAGCATCCATTTTAAATACCAGCCGAATCATTGGTGCTGATCTCCTGCAGCCAGGGCCGACCCAAGACTTTTTGGGGCCCTAAGCAGATTTTCATTTGAGGCCCCCCCACAGCAACATGTCAACACCAGATGCTTAATCTATGATTTATAGGTATATGTTTGAGTAAAATTAACATAGTTTTTTTTATTTTATGAACTACTGACAACATGTCTTTGAAATTTCAAGAATAATATAGTATTTACTTGCAGAAAACGAAAAAGATGCAGGGCTTTCAGATCTCAAATAATGCAAAGAAAACAAGTTCACATTCATTTAGAAACAACACTGCTAATGTTTTCACTCAGGAAGAGTTCAGAAATCAATATTTGGTGGAAAAACCAGGAGGTTTTCAAAAACCAGGAGAGTGCAGTGGGCTCTTACTTTTTTCCAGAGCTGTATATGTTGTGATAGACACGTGATCAATATCAATAGATAATCCATCTGATAGAGTATTCAATCATTTCATTGAACTGCGATCCAGAACCACACAGCTTTCTGGGGGATGTAGGCAAAGGAAAGGCTTTAGCCGCTCAACCTCTCAGGGCGAGCAAAGCAAGGTTGGTGGCACCAACTCACTCACTCACTCTTTGGCTACCTAGCAACAACTTGGTGAGTAACTTGTGGTTACCTAGCAACAACTTGATGAGTAACTTGTGGTTACCTAGCACCCACCAGCAGTTTCAGGTTTTGCCGCCTAATGACTGCTTTAAAAAAAAAAAAAGGACAAAACAGCAAAGGTCATGTAACCAGTTTGACAGTATTTCAGATATTTAAAACTAAACAATAACTAAAATTATCACCTGATATGAAACACTTATATCATGATAAGATTTTCAGCCATATTGTCCAGCCCTTATACTTACTATCATTAGCGTTTGTAATTAACTTATGTCACACCCGTGTTATTATGGCTATTGATTTTAGTAGCAAAAAATATATAAAAATATAGAAAATTTGCATTTTAAGTATTGAAGTGTGCCATATTATTCTAACTATCTAATAGTAATATCAGCTGACATCTTTGTACTATACAAGTCGTGTATCCTCAGATAAAAATCCTACCTAACTAATTATCCAACAAGAACCTTGGTTTGTTCAATGACGGCATGAAACCAAGTCTCATTAAAAGTCAGGATTTGACCCACTTAACCTCTATAAAAAGATGAGAGTAACAACCTTCATTTCCATATTGAATAAATTTACATTTTAAACTCAGTTTTTCTAGCATCTCCTTATTTCCTTTAGCCATAAACTACATCAGATGATCTTTCACCCTTTGAAGAAGTAATAAAAATTCACAGTCCTGAGTAAATAACAAATTTTGTGACCAGTTTGTTATTTTGGCGCCGTCAGTAATAAATTAACTCATCATGACGCTGAAAGAGGAAGCCGCTGTCCCTTCAGTCTCAGCATATTCTGAGACTTGTGTTGTTTTTTCTCAAGTATTTTGACTACAAGGCATTTAACAGCCGGGACGCATATCCGCAGCCATAATTAAAAATTAATAATTTCCTTCCCTTGTTCTCTTCAGCAATACTTCTGTGAACAGGACTAGATCTACTTTCTTTGGAGACGTATTTTGAACACTTGAAGAAAAACAGAGCTTATATCACTAATCATTTTGTTTTTAAAAAACATTAGATGAAATAATACCAGAAATAACAACTTGACAGACAAAATGGTAGAAATGTAATCTAATCTGTCAAAGATCAGATCAGCTGTATCTTAAAACTGTCAGGCTAGCGAAAGAAAGTCAGGTGTATTTTATTTTTACAATCCTATAACCCTCAGATAAGAAAATAATCCGGTATATTTTTCTACAAGTGGAATGAGTCGCCTCAAATCAATACCTCATCACTCAGATTGTGTCTTTCATTAGTGGACGGTCTGTACCAATAAAGATCCACGTGCAACAACGGCTGAGGAAGGGGTCAAAGGGTCAGATGTGAACAATGAAATCCCAGTCAGACATTTGTGAAAGAGTCAAAAATTAACACTTGGAAGGTGGGATACAAACAAGTTTAATGGGAAACAAACCCTAAACTAGCATACGTTAAATCACAATGTTCGACAGATTAATTAATTTGACTAGATAATCCATAATCTCAGGAGTTTAAAGAAGCCTCTTCTACTGTCTCTAAAAACAAACACAAAATGTTTCTATTTCTATTGGCTGGTGACTAGCCATGTGTTTATTTCTCTAACCAATTAAGCATTAGACTTGATTTCTATGGAGGACATACAAAAACCTCAATGTTAAGTCTGATATTGTCATTTTGTTTAGAGTTAGATATTTTCTCTCTTTAGACAAATCAAAACTGATTTGTCAAGTTGGGGTCTATCTAAGCCTGAGTGGGATTGATAAAAACCTTAATCTACAAAAAAGCCTTTAAACCCAAAGTCCAAACTGAAATTTGTAATTTGTTTCAGTATTAATGAACTAATTAGATTCTTTTTGCAGTTTTGATTCTGCTGTTCTGTGTGAACACAAACTCTCAGAGGCAAATGAGTAAGTTTAAACTGTATTTGGTAAAAAAAAAAAAAAAAAAAAAGGTAACAATTTTATTTAGAAATATATGTTGTAATTTTGTAATTCGTGTAAAGACCAGATTTGTAGTCATTGTTTCATTGTGACCTGCTTTAAGTTAATTTTAGGATTTATGTTATATATGACATTTTATCTGGCAGAGAAAAGATCTTAGCCGCTGTTAGCTAGCTAAGCAAAGTTGGTAGCATCAACTAACTGACTCTTTGGTTACTTAGCAACAAGCTGCTGGGTAACAAGAATCTTCAAGTCCCACCCCCAACTTTGGTTGCCTAGCAACAACCTGTTGAGTAATTTGCACAGTAGCAGTTTTAGGTTTTGCCACACTGCCTCATAACTGTTTTAAAACATAAACAACGGTGTGGCAGTGCTTCAGATATTTAAAACAAAAAAACGATCAATAATTATTGATATCGACTGACATGAAACCCTTATAAGGTGATAAGTTTTTCAGCCATATCGCCCAGCCGTGACGTAGCATTTACCGTCAGTAACTTACTGAGCACCACACATTCAGTGCCTGATGTGGACAAATGACAATCACTGCAGAGTAATGAGTCGAGGTCTTACCTGTGAAGTCCTCAAGGCACTCGCAGGTGAAGCCCCCCTCCCTGCTGCGGCACACACCGTGCGCGCCACACGGCTTGGAGTAGCAGAGGTCAATCTCAGTCTCGCAATAGTCTCCTGTAAAGCCAGTGGGACAGCGGCAGCGCAGCCCGGCGATGGGATGGATGGGTCTGAACAGGATGGTGTCGGACGCCACGAACGGCGCCAGGCTGTTGAATTTCAGCACCGACACACACTTCATGTAGTTCTCACACGGCTCGCGCAGGCAGATGTTGTCGTCAAAGGGAAGCACCTCCTGAGAGGAAATCTGTGCCAGGAGGCTGCGGTTCAGATAGAGCCTCTCCTGCAGCTCCTCCGAGCCGAAAAACTCCCCGTTTTCAGGCCCCCTGCCGGGCCTGTTGCTCCCGAGACGTCCGGGACGCTGGTGTCCATCTCCAAACACAGGAACGGCCACGGACAAGCTGACGTTGAGGATGCGTGCGCTAACGTCCGTGTCATCTTGGATGTTGAAGATGACGACGTCTTCGGGCGCAGCGGAAAGGACGCGGGCCACGCCGTCCAGGAACTGGGAGAGCAGCAGGGACAGGAAGTGCTCCTGGGAGGTGTTGGCCAGGCGTAAGGTGATGCTGTTGGACAGCATCTCGTCGGTGATGATGGTGACCTGGAGGAGGCACTGAGCTGATACAGAGTGGATGCCATCTGACAAGAAACACAGGAAGCACATCGGATTAACGTGACTCAAAGCAGGGCATTAAAATAACCGTATCTAGTTTCCTTTAAATGGACGTTTTATGCAAAATTCACATTTTGGACATTTTTATACTTCCATTTGGGTCTCAACTTCTTCTAATAACAGCTTAAGTGCTTAAAAAATCCATCAGCCATTTCTCTGGTAATAAGTTAATGTTTTTAGGTGCCTGGAAAATTAGCTCTGTGACGTTACCTAGCAACCACAACCAAGCCCAGTTCGTTACTTAGCAACCCAAGCAGAACTCGAGCACATTTGGCGAGCTGGTTTTACCAATGAAACTTTGCAACAAAAATAAAGACGGTTTCATTTCATTTGTCTTTGTTTTGGTTGCTTCATATCTGACTTTTTGGATATAAAAATTAATAATTTTGTACCCAACAGTCTTTAGTGATCGCACTGTTCACTAAAATTAATTTGATCTAAAATTGTCATAATTTACTGTGAGAAAATATGACTGATTTATATTCATAGTAACTATAACAGGGAAAAGGGACAACAGCTAAAAATATATGGGGATAAATTACATTATCAATTCAATTTGGACATTTCTGTAATTGTTATTTCTAACAATTCATAAAATAATTAAACTTTAAGAGAAATAAGCTGATAGGCAGTGGAGTTGGTGAATTGACACTGTGCCTTTTTAGTATTTTAAAGTAAAAGTAAAAAAGAAAGTGTAGATCCCAGCATTTTTTTGTGAAACCATTTCTGTTCCTCAATAATTTAATAAAAACAGTTTAGCCTGACATAATATGAACTGAGTAAAACTCTGTTTATAGATGTATTTCCAAACATCACTATGCTGCTGTATCAGTAGAAAAACCATCTTATAAATATTCAATCCAAGAAGTGCTGAATATTTTAAAACGGGGATGTACTGTAGCGTTCAGCTAATGTTACTCAGTGTGGATCCTGAACTACTTTCAAATGTGGCCCAGATCACAGAATGTAAGGCAGGAGCCACCTTTACAACGTGATGCATTAAAGTGATTTAAAACTGTTTAAAGCAGGAGGAGGAACTCTCACGTATAAAACCTTTATAACTCATTCGCACATAAAATACTTCTGATGCTTCAAGCTGGAAACCAGGGTTTCCCCCAGAAAACTCATTAAGCCAAGCGGTAAGAGCGCCAGGGCAGTCCACCAGTTTCTGTCTTAAAAAATGTTACAAGTTGAAAGGAAATTTGAAAATAGGACCAATTAATTGGGTATTGAAAATACTTAAACAAAAACTAAAATGCCTTAAAATAAAAGGCAAACACACACACACACACCCACACACACACAAATACAATTTAAATAAATCATAAATTTGTGCAATTCAGTTAGATGCTCACATTTTAAAGCATGTCAGGAAATACAACTCTGAGACATTTCAAAATGACAGAAAATTATGGTTTTGGGGTGGCCTAGTTAAAGTTCAACTTAAATCTAATTGGGATCTTGTGGCATGACCCAGCTTAAATAGTTGGTTCACAGTTGAAAATCCACTAATATATGACACTTTACTAACTGATGTTCATTGGTCAGACACATAACAAATATACAGGCAGGACTGAGAAGTGGATAACAATTAGATTTAACATTTATATCTAGATTTAAGATCTAGATATATTTATCATTAAGGATTTAGATTTTACCATTTAGATTTAACATTTAGATTTAATGTTTAAATTTAGATTCAATAGTTAATACTTATATTTAACATTTATATTTTAACCCTAACCCTAGCCCTTTTCAGTTAATATGTCAAATTGCCTAACCCTAATAAACAAACATATAAGTTCTTTCATTTGTATTGGTTTAAACAAAATGCACATTTCAGAGTGTATTTTATCTTACAAAGCTACTGCATGTGGGGTTGGGAGGTTATGGGGGGTTGAACTCCGCCGGGCCACACGGTCAACTAGAAGAACAGTGGTACATTGACAAATATAACATTAATGCCGCTTTTCACATTTATTTGGCTGGAATGGATGTTTTTCATGTTCGTCTGCCAGAACAGATAAAAGATGAGTGCCAAGAGAAAACAAGTGTACACTTTCTTTCAGAAAAGTCCAAGTTTTTAATCAGCAGTTTCACGCCTGCATTCATAGCTCATCTTTGCTTTCTTTGTCTCCATGGAAACACACTGGTTCATTATTTATGCTTTACGTTGCCTTTCCCAGCTCAGCAGCTCTGCTGTTTCCGTACATTGTGTTTTATCCCCTATATGTTCAGTTCTTCACATTAACTCACATGTAAAGCTTTCTTCACTATAATCAGCTGCAAATGGAGGCCTGCTGTGAGCATATGAGATGTAAATTACTTTGTTTCAGCATGTTGTATCAAATCAGTCCTTGCACTGTAAAAAAAAAAAAAAAAAACATGTTACAGCCTGAGCTTCCACAGATACTTCTCCTGTGAGACCACATTCAAAATAAAACCAAACTCCTCCTCAAAGCTTCAGCTGAAGGTCTCTGACAGAAGCAGTGCTCACTGAGGGGTAAAATTATGATGAAGATTATAATAATGGCCTCCGTCAGAGAGAAAGCCCAGCTTGTTCCTAACGAGCAGGAAGCCTGCAGTTTGGGGTTGAGTTGTCCTGGAAAGTTTGAGACAAACCCACAATCAACCTGGATGCTTTGAACTTCTGCTCAGAGACAAAAAGAGACTCAACAAGAGCAGCTGCTGAACACATTTAGCTAATGTTAAAGTGTAACTATCGCCCTCTGAAAGCCCTCACACATTTTGAAAAATTCCACCAAAGTGGGCGGAGCCAAAAGACAGTTTAAAGATGATTAAAGCAGGGCTGTAATCAGAAAGAAATAAGCACTGTTGCTTACTTGTAAACTTTGTCTCTATATTTATTGACTTTCCAGTCGTGTTTAGATGCTGTTAGAGACTTATGGTGAAAAGAAAAGTGTTTGTAACTCAGAAAAGCTGCTGGTAAATATCAGGGATTGAGTCCAGACCAATTCTTCTAAGACCAAAACCAAAGCCGAGGCCGAACTTTGGCAAATATTTCAGGACATTACTTTTTATACACCACAAAATGCAGAAATAATAGGAAAAATGGTTAATTATGCAATCAAAGCTACTTGGTTGAGTAATTAACAAAGTAGCTGGTATTAAATTAATAACGGTCATAATAAATTATTATTTAAGTTTTTAATACAGCCATACATTGATGTATGTTCTCTAAACTGAATAAATCATCTTACATTGCACGATAGTTGTACCTAAATTTAAAAAACAGTAAGAAATTAGGCATAAAAAAATGTGTCATATTTCTTATATGATCATTCAAATAAAAGCAATTCCTCAGAGTATCAGATGTTAAAAAGCTTACTGTTCCTAAAAACACATCCTGGACATATCAATAAACTATTAGACATTTTAATAATATTAGTCAATGCAGGCAGGGGCAATTGGAGAGACAGAAAATTCAATTTGTGGTGGTGGCAGATGGTAATCGCACTTTGTGTGCGATTACTAGCGTTTCGACAAAAAGCCAAAACGTTTTAAATAAGTAGGAGAATACAACTTATTAAACACAGTTTGACCAGAGGGGGCAGCACTGACATGGTGTGATTCTAAATAATACAGAACTAAACAAATTTACATAAAAATGTCAGAATTTGTACAAAAACTATCAACAAAAACAATGTTAATTTGGGGGTTTCTGAACCCCCCTCAGTTTTGGTCACCCCTGGCAAAGATGTGTTAAAAAAAAACAGTAAAAAACTTGACAAATCCAACCTTTGATTTACATTTATTTAATGAGAAATAAAAACCCATGTTAACGAACGAATAGATTTCTTGAGAAATTTCTGTGAGCCCCTTACAAATACAAAATCTAAAATGAACAAGCAGTAATCTGCTTCAAACTGGTTTTAATCAATTTTCTCCAGTCTCTGGTCAGTAACAATAATTACTTGTTATTAAAAATTGAGACAACTTTGACTGCTATCCAGTATGATTAAGATACTGACTGCTGATGAAAACACTGAAAAAACCCTAATTTAAAATATCAATGCTGTGCATTTCAGGTCAAAATGAGAGAAAAAAAGACTACTTTCTCAGTCAAGCTGAGCTGAAGTTACAGTAGCTTCAAAGCAAACACAAATCATGCTTAATCAAATGAAGTGTTTTCACTAAAAACAAGCCTTGACTGCTGCCTCTAATACAATCAATGAGCTGCTTTGTTTAGGACGTCTGGAAACCCTCCAGAAAGCAAAACCTGCAAGCAGAAATTCACACAAGCAGCACTTCCCAAAGTTAGCAGATCCCTGTTCTGGCACTGAGCTAGTTTAAACACAGAGCGCCAACAGAGGGGGAGGACGAGGAGGAGAGGTCGTGGAGGAAGTGAGACAGAGAAGCATGTTTGACACGGACTTAATCCCTCAGCTTTCAGTCAGGCGATTCCAGCGCGCTAATAACACAGGGCCTTAGCAGAGGAAGTCGAAGAAGAAAAAAAAATCAAAGGATAGACAGAGGGTGGGGGGTTCTCCTCTAATTCACACTTTACTGTAAACAAACACAAAACTTACATCTGAGTACACGAGCTAACGCATGCATACAAGAGAGAAGACAGTGAGAACAAACAGCCGCCATGTTTGTTTGATCAGAGGCAGATCCAAAACTCGATTTTAAAACACTGAGTGGAAACCAAAGAGACAAAACGACAAATTTCAGCCATGGTTTCCACTAAGGCTGGACAACAAATCAATAACATTTATTTGCAATCAATATTTGATCATTGTCAACAGATTATATCAAAAGATTCATTAAATAATTTTACTGAACTCCGATCTAAAACCGCACAGCATTCTGGGAGATCTAGGTTGGTAGAATCAACTAACTCACTCAGTCTTTGGTTACCTAGCAACAACCTGCAGAGTAACTTGTGCAGCATGTTTCACCACCGTTCCTCATAACTGATTAAAAATATTTAAAAAACGACACGGAGCGAAAACTACAGATAAAACAGGAAAGGTCACTTCACCAGTTTGGTAGGATTTCAGATGTTTAAAATAATCAATATTTATTGATATCAACTGATATGAAGCACTTTTTTCATTCATTTTTTTATTTTCACTTATTTTTTAGTATGAATACTTTTAGTAAAAACTAAAAGAAATCATAAGTGAAAAGGAGCAGAGAGGAGTTTTTCCACATAAAAATAAATTAGCTATTCAACTCAAAAGACTAGTACAAACATATTTCAAATAAACAAAAAATAGACACGCATAAAAACATACACAACAAAATATCAGCTTATTCAATGCCGTATTGCGATGTTATAATAAATGTCAAATATCTACTAAGTGCTGAAAGAGATTTAGATTCTTCCTCTCCTCTTATCTCACTGTCAGGATTATGCCATAAACTGACATCTTTAATTGAAATGCTGCCCTAACCCTGTTATCCACAATATACAAGGACTTATTGTTTACTAATTTCTCCACCTTATTTAAAACAGTAATGGTTTTGGATATTTTAACTTTTATATAACATTTTTATACATTTTTACTTCTACTTATTCCTTTTCAGACTGGTGAATAATAGGCAGGTCTATAAATGTGTTATTTATTTTTGCTGATTCTGCTTCGCTGTCTTTCCATCCGACTGTTCTGTTCTTACAAAGGGTCTGAAATAAACCTAAACCTGACACTATTCAGCAACAGTCGCCACAAAAACACCGTGGCTCTAAGTGAGCTGCGGCTCTCAAAGGTTAGGCCAAGTGTAAGGAGAAACATCGCCTTAATTACATCCTCTGCCAATTCACATTCTTGGACGTGGGGCTCGGGCGGCGGTCCAGAGGTAGCTGCAGCGCTGGGAAACTGAGCGCGAGGAGAATCTCCTCTCAAAGAAACCAGACCATCCTTCAAAAGGGTCATTCTCCACGGAAGTACCCTGAGCCCACGGAGAGCCGAGGGTAAGCGGCGCCTCTTTGGGCCGGCGAAAAGGAGGAAAAATGGGATTCTTATGTGGTTACGAGACCCGGTGCCAGCTCTGGAGTGTGATGCTGCTTTCAGCCCTGGTTCGACCCCTCTGGGCCTCCTGGTGCCAGGAATGCTCTGAGCTAGGAAGCAGTTCAGGCCTGCAGGACTGAGGATGGCTCTGTGCGTGAGGGAGCGACCTATATGTCACTATGGGCGGCACGGACAGTCAGAATGAGTAAACAATGCTTAATGACAAACAGCAGAAGCATGATTCAGATGAAAATATTTCCCAGAATTCAATCAGGCATAAAAATAAAGGTCAGAACATCGTCTGTAATAATCTGAATTAAAGAAACAAGTCGGCTCATTATGACGTAGAGAAATCTCAGAGGACATTACTCTGTAACTAACAATTATTTCAGCTATAGATTACTTTATCGATTTCTCCCTCAGAACTTTACACAACAAAAACATTAAAAGATGCAAATAAATAATTCAGTTCCTTTTTATCTAAATAAAAACATATACATTTTGTTGCCTAATTTGCAGTAAAATGCTATTTATTTAGTGTATACTTGGTCATTGTAGCACAGGCTACATCTGCAGCTGAAAATACTTCAAGCTAAACCCTTCTCGCTTGACTGATCATCAATACAATGTAGGGCTAATCTACTGAGTATTTTTTTTTATATTACTGATTAATAATTGGATATCAAAAGTTAGTTAGAAGATTTTTTAACTTAATCTGAACCAGGTGACAATAAGCCACTTTAGAAACTTTGGGCTAGAACATATTCGCAGATAGAATAGTTTTTGTACAATTTTACTTAAAAACTGCTCTTAGTGTGTTGTTCTTTCAGTAATTAGCTTTTTTTGGAGTCAGTTTACTCCAGTTAACGATTATTTCAAGAATTGATTACTCACAATTAATCGGATTAATTCATAACTAAGGTTGAAAGTTTGAGAGGTCACAAAGCTCCAATGGTTTTTATTTCCAAAAACTTAAACAAAGCCTAACTGGTTTTAACTAATTTAATCACATGTTAATAAAAATGAGTGTTTACCATTAAAATCATAAACTCAAACCAGGTCATGTTTATTTCTCTTGGAGCCGGCTCCCACTGAGGTAATAAACGGCTGACAGAGAGGTCAGGACAAAGCCAGGGAGCCACTCTGTTGACCGTCCTAATTACAACACAAAGTCCGCATCCAATCTCCCCGCTGAGTCCCAGAAAATGTCAACAAAGTCATGGTGGATAAAGATCAGAGGGACTCTGGGACCAAATCAACTGAGGACAGAGACATCAGCCGGCAGCTTGGGCCCGGTCCACTGAGCTTGTGACACGGATTCAGGCTCAGGAGAAAAACTTTCAGGTACCAGAGAAACTGGGACTAAATTAAGACTTGAGCTCCTGCAAGGAAAACTATTTACACAACCTGAGCAAGTTCCTTCTTTCGGCCATTAAAAGACAAGAACTAAAGGTTCACTGATTAACTAGATCCAGGGAGTGGCTCTGAAGTATGTCAGGATGGTTTGAGGCTCTTTGTTGGTGGTCCAGGACTCAGTACTTACCAGAAGTAAGTACTGAGTCTTATACTTTATTGTGACTTTAGAACCACAAACATCAATGTGTTTTATTGGACTAAATAATACATAACTGTGAAGCAGAAGAAAAAAGATAAACAGATGAAGAATATTTACAGAAATCTAAAATAATGTGATTTCTCTCTTCCAAATAAATTACATTTATTAAGCCGGTTTACCTTTCTAAAGGTAAACTGATGTTTATCTTTAGAAAGGTAAATTGATGTTTACTTTTAGAAAACATCAGTTTTCTAAAGGTAAAGTTTTCTTTACAAAACATAAATTTTCTAAAGGAAACATTAGAAAACTAGCATCATCACCTGGAATTTTTATCAACTCGTTCTTTAAAGATCAGAAGCAGAAAAAAATCATGTAATGGTGGGAAGGATCTAGTTTATATTTTCAGGAATTAGAACAAAGTTAGAATCCACAGCAACTCTTATTAGTCCATCTAGAGAAACTACTCATTACCTTACATCAACATTATTAAAACAGGAATCCAGAGAAACCCCTACTAGTTTATAAATCAAGGACTGCTTATTCTTAAACATGGGATTATACTTTTTTGTTTTCTTTCCTTTGGTTTGTTGTTTTATTGTATTTCCTTCTAATTCATGTAAAGCACTTTGAATTGCCTTTTTGATGAAAATGTGCTATATAAATAATTTTACCTTACTTTACTTTACCTTATTGTATGAAGCACTTTGTATAAAGATGCGTTCATCTTGAAAATATGGCACTTAAATTTTTTTTACTCTTATTGGGTTCAAACTTGTATTTTATTTTATTTATTATTATGTTTGTTTTTTGCTATTTTCATGTTCACCAAAACTTGAAACTTGTTTTTCTCAGAAGTTTTCCATCCAATCTGCTGGAGTTATGTTTAATATGTGATGATGTCAGTTTCTGGTTGTTAGAAGCTGGTAGAGACGAACTTGAAAAGACCTGCAGGTG
Organism: Brachyrhaphis roseni; assembly: GCA_903066815.1. Lineage (NCBI taxonomy): Eukaryota > Metazoa > Chordata > Actinopteri > Cyprinodontiformes > Poeciliidae > Brachyrhaphis > Brachyrhaphis roseni. Next base: position 40,487 of record CAEFZY010029419.1, on the reverse strand, counting down.
TAACTGCAGTGAAACTACAACATAAGATGGCTGAATAAAAATGCAAGCCACACATTTCAGATTCTATTTTTTAAATTAAAAATCATCATAGTTTCCTACCACTTTGCAAGCATGTGCTTTTTTGTGTCAGCTTGACACATAACATTTCTGTAAAATACAGAAATGTTTGAGATTTAATGTAATAAAACAGGAAAATGTTGAAAACTAGACGCTAAACTCAACCTCATATGAAAGCAGTCATAAAAAAAAAAGCAGAGGATAAAGCAAGTGATAACTAATCCCACTCAGACAGCTATTCTTCACAGCGTCTCGGTCAGGTTTAATCTGTGATCCGCTGCGCAGGCAGCTCAGCGTTTCACAGCAGAAGAGTGTCATGTTGGAGGAAACCTCTGAGTGAGAAAGTAATGAGGTTGAGCAGAGCCTGCCTTTGCTGTTCAGCATCATTTCTCTGCAGACTGAGCACCATACACAGGGTGCTTAGAGCATCAAAGAGCCCAAAGCCTCGCTCCTACTTGATACCTCAATACAGGATCATTAATTAAAAATCACATTGGAGGAATGACTTGATTCATACAGCTTACACTGGAAGTTTTAAAGTAAGTTTATCAAGTAAAAACAGCTACATATACAGTCAGTTTGACCTATAGAAATTTAGAAAATTATCCCACAAGAGCTAATGTTTGCTATATGAATACATTTGAAACATTTGTAAAAATATATATATATATACAAATCTTATTATTTTCTGTTGACAGCTGCAGAAACATGCTGCTGTATTGGTGGTTAATGGAAATAAAATCGTCCCAAGTTCATTTCCGTTCTTTGCACCTTAAGAAAACCGCAAATAAATAAATAAATAAAATGTTTCACGCATAGAAAGAAAATTGTAAATTGAAGGTAATAAATTGGTGAAATTTTACCAGACAGTCTGGATCCCACTGGGTCACACAGCGGCGGGAGGCTGCTGCTCCTCGTTAGTCAAACCAACCACAGATTTATGACCTCTGAGAAGGTCCTGTGGGACCAACAGGACACAGTTTAATTAATCTGAATTAAACGCTCTGCCCTTACAGATGCTTCCAGTCTCATTAGGTAATTAGTGGACTTTCCTGCCACCAATGTGAGCAGCCCTGACTAATTAATCACCTTTCACTTGTTTTTCCATCAGTAGCTCTCTTGCGTTGGTTTGTAAATCTTTATCAGCAGGCAGAAACGCCTGTCTGCGTTCACACTGCAGCCTGAAGTGATCCAATTCCGACTTTTCTTTGTGGCTACAATGCGACCTGTAGTTGATCTTTTCATGATGTAACTGATACTCGACAAAGGTCACTATTCTGCACCCCTACACGCTCAAGCGGGAAGAAAAACAACAACCATAGCGTACTTTAATGTGGATTAAGTTGTTAATATACTGGTTCCGGTCGGACAACAACTTTAAAATCGTAAGCTACGCTCCACCGTTAGCATCCATGTTTACTTCCGCAAACACTGAGCACTTCTTCTTTTTACGGCGGTTGGCAGAACACTGAGAACGCTGACGGTATTGCGCCCTCTACTGCGCATGCGGGACACTTTCACGAAATAAGCATTTTATATCAGATGGCGTATCAATCATTAATGATTAGTTTTTGGTTTTAAATAACTGAAATGCTGCCAAACTGGTGGAATGACGTTTTCTGTTTTGTCCAGTTTTCACTCCGCACTGTTTTTCCATTTTTAAGCACTTATGTGGCACATTAACTGCTGCTGCGCACGTTACTCAACAGGCTGTTGCTAGGTAACCAGAAGTTACTCAAGTTGTTGCTAGGTAACCAAAAAGTAAGTGAGCTACTTGATTCCACCAACTTTAAAATCTTTCATCAATGCTGTGCGGTTCTGGATCACAGTTTAGTGAATATTTCATCGGACATACTATTTATTGATATTGATCACATGTCTACTGCGATATAAATGACTGATTTACTGTCCAGCCCTATCTTTTAATAACCTATTTTTCTAATAACTTCCTTTTTAGTTAAAAAAAAGACATTTTCATACACAAATCGTAATGTCTCCTTTTCAAGAAAACCCCCACTCTCAGTGAAACAGAAATGACCTTGATCATTAAGCTCCTCATCAGTGTTGATGGAGGAGAGGGGGAAAAATCAGTAGAGCCAGCAGGACAAAAGATTTAATCCCCCGCTTTACACCAGTCAGCAAGCCAAGGTTCAGTTAACCTGCCAGAGAGCAAAAACGAAACAAATCAGTCCTGGACAGGCACTAATGAGTGGCAACGTGGCTTTAAAACCGAGCCTTACAACTCCAGCTCTGCCACAGCTGAAACTGCATAATGTCTATTATATCAACTCTCCTTCATTAAAGCTAAGAGCCCTCCTTTTGGTATTCATTTAATTTAAAAGCAGGAATCTCTGGATCTGGTGATCAAAAGGGGAGCAGTAAAACGTCGTAGTGCTGCGGCGTGTTTGAATTAAGCAGCGCTGAGAGGTGAAGCACACTCAACTTCTGCCTGAATGGACACTAAAGGCTGATTGGGGACTGACGGCTGCAGGAGGAACAGATTTATGCTGTTAACACGACTAAAAAAAGAACTGCAACCACATCTAATGTCTATCTGCTGTACAATATAACAAATATCATTTCTAATTACCCTGAACCATGTTATATATATAGCAATTGCAGATTATAAAACCAGTCTGTAGATGGGATTAAACTGGAGTTACTGGAACATAATGGTTACTATATTCTTCCAAAGTAGTCTTCATCCACATAGATCTACACTGAGGGTTCAGGGTAATCTCAAAAGTACTATCTTCTGCCTGAGTAATCGGGAATGGAGGGGGTTAATTTATGGCCTATGAATACTTTAATCCTGGAGAAATTTTCCCACAGTGAAAACGTACCTAAACGTCTCATAATCTGCTGCCAGGTGTTAAGAAAGCCTTCATTTGTTGTTTCACTGTTTAATCTTTTTTTCATAGTAAACTGGATCTCTGACACAATGAAATCAGCTAAAGTTTAACCATATTCTGGTTAAACTATTGTTTTGCTTGCCTCTTTTATTACAATGATCAAAGTATGTATTTTTAAATGAAAGACAAAAATTCACTCGTTTTGCTATAAACACGTCTGACCCAAAGCCACTGCTGCTCTCGAAGTGTTCATCTGTTTTCATGACTCTTCAGAACCTGACCCATAACAGACCCTCTTCATAATTGGTCTAATTTGTCTAGAATAATTTGTTCTGGTTTCTTTAATGTTTGGGCTAAAGTCTATTTTACTTACTTTTAGGCTAATAAGTGATTTACCCTTTTACTGAGCTCTTTAGTTAATTTTAGTTTTTTGCTTGTTTCAGCTAAATTAGGAGTTCTTTACAGTTGACAGCATAAAAACACACTAATAAATAGCCTGCAGTCGCTCCTTAAATCACTTTCAACTGCAGTTTTCTAAGTTAACTTCCACATCTTTCACTTACTTTCCCGGTTCTTAAAGTTGAGGCAGTAAAATTTTTGTTGTTTATTTCTGAGCTTTTAATTTTGTAATGGTTTGGTCAGCTGATATTGATTATAAATAATTTAAAATAGTCTTTGAGAACTACGTTATAAGAAGACTTAAGAATAGCATTCAGTTATGTTTTCAAGCCTGTTATAAACAGTCAGTAACTATTAATTATAGGAGTCATTTATTTCACACCGTGAGTATTAGAGAGGCGATGTTTGATTGATTTGACCATTTCAAAACAAAGGCAAAATGACTGAAGAGATTTAACTTTAAGCTGTCTTTAGCATTTTAAATGAGTTAGCACAGTTAGCATAGCCAACAAGAGACAATTGCAAAAGATAAATCAAAGCAACGTGGCTGAACTTCATTCTGCCTTTCTGTTATCTGCTGAAAGTCTCGCTCTCTCTCACCCTTCAGCAGCCAGAAGTTTTATGGTGCATTGTGCATCATAAAACCTGTTTAAGAATGTAATGTAAACTATTTGTTTTCATAATAACAAGACAAAAATCAACAAAATCAAATTAAAATGCATTTTAGAACATTAATTATTTTATTTAACATTCAAATTTGTCATCAAGAACGTGGAAAAAGAGAGAAAAAAAGAGATCCATTTGGTATTTTAAACAATATTTTGGAAAACATTTTCCTACAAATATTTCTAAATGTATTCTAAAATATAATTTGCACACCAAGTGCATGTATTAGTGATATTTTATAGTATCTGTCCTCTGATTCTGGTTCTATATGGTCACTGATTGTAAAAAACTAAAGATTTTTTTTAGGTTTCCCAAGCAGCCATTCATCAGTCAATTCTTATAAAGATGAAAACTGACCAGATATTTTTTCTTGTGCATATTTAGTTATAATCCAGTTATTTTCTACACTTGGTGCAGTTCAAGAGTCGCTCTTTGAACAATAAATAACAAAAACAATCATCTTTAAATGCTCTTGAAATTAATTTTTAGAGCTGATAAAAATAGTCGAGTGAAGCAGATTTGCTATGAAGCCAGATGAAAATGCCATTGTTGGAAAAAAAAAAAGAAAACGGTAAACACGGCAGATCACCAAGCAGCTCATGTTTAACAGTAGAACCAACTTGCAGAAAGAAGGAAAAGACACCAACTCCTACACAACAGATTCACTGCTATCATGTAAAGAGCCAGAAATTTCTCTCTCTGGTCTGCAGAGTGTGAAAATGCGACTGTTTCAACACAAACAAGACTGAACACATTTGACTTTGTTTTTGAAATAATTGTGTAAAACTGGGTCCTGATCTTCTGCAGAGGGTCAAATAGAGAGAAAAGAAGACAGATCAGCTGTAATAACGACGGCAGCAAACAGCTCCTGATTCCTGGAGCTCCTGTGGAGTCAATAATGAAAACTGCTTGTGCTGCTCAATGTCAAACCAAGGATATCAGTCCAGAGGAGACACAGCAACCCCACAATCCCTCGCCTGATTTCTCCAGCCAGCTGACACTGCTGCACAGAGGTCATTCATACTCATTTTCAAAATGTGCCTCAGCAACCCCCTGATAACATTTTTATTTTATTTTTTGCTGCATCTTCAAAAAAAAAAAAGGAAAAGCCTCAACAGCAGGACATTCCTCAAATCCTGGCTCTGCACAGAAACAGAGGAGAAGCAGGTCCGTCTCTCTTCCAATCACAACATTTGCATATCAAAGGAAAACCTCTGTCAGCACAACAACCGAGAGACATCAGCCTGCAGAAATGTGAGAGACGTCGCATTAACGCTGCAACGCGATCAACAAACAAAATTCATATTCTACAACAACTAGCAGCACAAAAAATGTCAAAACTTGAGCAATGAACAAAGATTTCAGAGAGAATGAAGCAAAGAGTTTAATCCATCTCTTGCTGCACGCCTCCAGTCAGCTGGCTGAAAGGAGGCTACTCTTTTCCTTTGCTTACAAAATATGCATATTTGGCTGGTTGGAAAAATTATGTCACAAAGAAGCAGAACAGCAAAAACACAAAATATTTCAGGTCTAGTTCCTAGTTCAAATGTTTTAGTTCACCTGAAAAAAGAAAACTAACTTTAGATTAACTTCAGCAAGAAACAGGAGCTTATTTTAGGTCAGAAAGTTATTAATACTGATGAAAAAGTGTCAGTGAAGTAATCTGTCAGAGGAACGAGACATTTTAACTAACAATATGGACAAAATGTTTTGTACCTTTTCATTTATATTAAAGAATTACTGACCTAAAACAATATTCTATATATATCTTGCTGAAAAGTTACTTGTAAATTAGTTTTTATCTTATTTCAAGATATTTGCATTATAAACTAGACCAATAATAGGTAACATTTTGTGTTTTTGCAGTGTTGAAAGCTACATTTGTTTGTTCAGGTAAGTGCAAAGCACCAACTAACATTTCATTTTCTCTGCTTTGACAATGGAAATCACTGGGTTAATATTTTTCGTGGCCAATGGAAGTTCATAGTGTCTTCATTAGCTGGAAAAGAGGCTGCAGTGGCAGCTTGTTATAGTCAAAGTTTCACTCAGTAAAAAACAGAAATACAAAAATGTTAAATACTAAAAATAAAAGCAAATAAATGTCACAATAACATAGCAGTTAACATTTAACAGTGGAAGCAAGGTTTGTTGCTCCTCTGGTTTAAAGAAAATAAATGATATCAAGTTTTTGTTTTAAATTATTATCTGCATGTGGAGAAACATAAATATAGATAAATGATCAAACTGTGAGAATCTGAACGCTGTTAATTATCACAACAGCAGGTTCTGATTTGGCAGATTGTTTCATTGTAAAACACATTAACAGATTTACCTCAGTGATTTGTTTATTCTCACCGAGCTGTGAGAAAGACATTTGTGCATCATTCTGCATTAACATGAATCAGAAATAAAACGTAAAAACCTCCTGAGCTGCAGGGTTTTCCACCTCTGCTGGTCGTATTTCCCAGCTGTAAAATCAGGTCACAGCGAAGGCTCAGTCTGAGACTAAATGAGTGCAACAAAGTGGAAGTGTAGCAGATAAGCATAATCTGCAGAGCGCACAATGTGAGGCACGTGTAATAATGTCGCTGCTCAAACTCTGGTCTGTATTTCAAAGGAGCAGCGAACTTCAGATTATATGAAATGACTGGAATTCAAAGCATTTATCACCATCATTACGTTACTTTAATGAGTTCAACTCTTGTCTCGTGACTTTTAGAAACCTGCTGCAACTTTATCCACAACTATTTGATCTCCTGTACTTATAACCATAAAACATTGTTGCAAATATCGCTAATATTTCTCTAAACTCTTTGCTGTTCCTACACTTGATATCCCGTTCACACATATTTCACTGATGTTGCAGAGTTTACCTGCGTTAGATTCGTTAAAAGAGCTTGTGGTGAATGAGCAGGCAAAACAATAAACTTGATTAAAATTTCAAAAACGTATTAAATAAATAAATTAACATCATATAATTACATCCAGACAAAATTATACCAATGACAGAGCAATTCCTCAAAGCATTTGCATTTCAAAAGATGTCAAAAACACCATAAAAATAAATAAATCAAGGACAGTTTAGACAAATTGCTGTGTGGGAAGAATTGATTTCCCTCGCAAAAATGTTCTAGTCAAAACTTGACTTGATGTATCTTGAATACTGGTAGCCTGCGACAAAACAAGGTTTTTACTTTAAGGCTTTAAGGTTTTACTTGTATAACTACATCTCCTCTGTGAGTTATCTGACGTTTTGTATCTTTTTTCTTTAGGATATAAATCTACCACAAACTTATGTACAAAATGCAAAAGCAAATAAACAGAAACTTTCCATAAGAAGGAAAGATAGAAAGAAGAAATACATGTATGCTATATGGATTATCTAGTTATTTTTTTATCAGATATTGTCGCCATCTTACAGTTTTGGTTTTGTCCATTAGTCTGAACCGAAAGATATTACACAAACAAACATGAATGCGCAGTCAACACGTCGACTTTCAACCAGTTTTCTGCACCTAAGAGTTAAAAATGCATGAAAATGTTTTAATTTTAAATTGACATTTCTTATCAATGTGCATATAAAACAGACCGGGATGAATTTGTTAATTTATTGCGAATGAATGCAAAACTTTTGCGAGGTAATGCAAAAGAAAACAATTCCCTCATTTCCATAAAAAGACAACTTTAAACAACTTTTGGAAAATCTGAATAAATATTGTTGATGAGCACTTATAAGATTGATAATAAATTCTGGGTATTAAGATAAAGTAATAAAGGATGATTTATCACTGTAGCAAAGTGTTGTGCGTATATTAAAAACACAATTTCCACTTTTTTAATAAACTGAGACCCTGCAGCCCCTTTACATTAGGACAACAGGAACTTGGGTGTAATATGTGTCCAATCATTAATTTCCTAAAACATCATCACACCAAACAGAAAAAAGGGTTAAATCAGGGATAAATAACCCTGGTAAAACTCTGCAAAGGGCAGCGTCACCAGGGGAAACGAGTGGACACAAAGACACGGGGGTGGGGGGGGTGCTGCAGACCGGACCGGACCCTGTCCCATTGTCTGCTGGGACACGGAGGACAAAGCAGGACAACCAAGATATATGCAAGCTCCGCAAGACCTCACCCCAGCAATGAGCCGACCCTAATCCCTGACACGATTTCCCCTCCTAACCTACGGATGATGTCATCGCTCGCCTCCTGGCTGCACCTGACTGGACCCATCCGGACCATCAGGAGGTTCTGCCACTGAGAAACAAGGCGGCAGCAGGAAACCGAATACTCTCTCAGCGCATCTGTGTCCCGAATCAAAGGGCTTAATGACGACGGTGTCATGTGGCGCCGAGGTTTTAACGCACACAGCGACTCTGTAGTGTAGCAAGACCAGACTTTACTCCTGCAAAAACACAAAGTCCAACCAAATATCTTTGTCCAGTTTCTACTGCAAATACCTTAGTTCACTTTGAATAAGACAAGCAAGATGTAGCAGCTTGTTTCCAGTTCTGTCCTCGGTTTGTATAATCTTAATTATTTGATCAGTGGTGTTTTTATTGTGTTGGAGCCGATTCTGTCCAAAGAAAAAAGCCAATTGTTTTAAACTTCTTGTTTATTCACATCTGCTGCCTTTTGTACGTCAAAATATTCCAACATTCCTTCGATCATTTGCCTTTTGCTTTAAATATATTCAGTTGTAAGCAGAGGCAACAGCAAAAAACAAAAAACAAAAACACAACTTCCAGCACAAATTTTAAAAAGTTGCAAAAGAAAAAGAAAGAAACTGAAAAGTAAACATTGCATGTGTACGTCAATAACTCCTTAATGCTGGTGAAAAATAACTAGTTCAGTGAAACCAGGACTTTTTCATCAATATTAAGGAATTATTGACTTAAACAAGCTGCTTTTTGATGCATACAAATGCATTTTACAAAACGGGGGCAAAACAAGAAACATCCTCCTCAGTCAGTTTATCTGCTTGTTTATTTTCAAGGATAAAACCCCAACATTTTAAATAAGGAAAACTAAACTTTTAGCCAAAACTATATTAAAATAGAACGTCAGTAAGATTAGCTGCGTTTCCGTTAAACATAGAACAACTATGTTTAACGGAACAACTTGATCTTACAAAAATAAATTAGCTTAATGAAAACATGGAAATTTTTGGATAAACAGTTTTTGCATTAGGATGAGATGGTTTTTCAACCTATCAAAATTTTCAAAAGTGCAATGAAAACACTGTTTTCGCATCATACGAGTCACAAGACCAACAGGAAGTGGTAGCAGGATGACGGTTTGTTTAGTTTTTTTGTGCTGCTGAGCTCTCACATCATCAGAGTTAAAAGGTTTTGAGTCAATCTAACATGTTGAATCCACAGCTCCTCTATAAAATCGCAGACTACAATTTCTCCAAAACATACGTACGTAGCCGCTTCTTGTCCCTTTCCAACTACGTCACTTGATCATTCAAGGCGCCATGATGGACGTCGGAAGTGAGGGACAGGAAAGATGAACTGAAAAACTGAAATAATGTACGAAGGTACAAAAATACTTGTGTAGATTTTGTGTTTTTGCAGACATCTTGTGGAAACTTTTGCGGCTGACCCCGATGCATGTCCAGTGAAAACGTCCTGCAGGACAGGTCAGGGCGTCTCTCAGCCCCACAGGTCTGCAGAGGGCCTTACATGCTTCAGTGGTAACAGGGAACAGGGGGACAGTTGCTCTTTAGAAGTTTATGGGCCTCCCCTCCCCCTCATTCGCTCCACAAAGGAGGCCTAACCCGTTGTCCCCACCCACGAGGAATTTCTCAGGCATTGCTGGGCTCTCCATGACAACTGGGTGCTTAATAAACCATTTCTCTTAGGCATTCTTCCTTTCACAGGGGGGACAACAGTCAAAGCAGGGAGGAAAGGGGAGGAGGGCAGAGAAGCTCGAAATGATTGGAGGGAACAGCGGAGGTTGCAGGGGTGAGACTTGGATAGATAGAAGAAAAATGGAGAGCGGTGACAGAGAGGAAAACAAAACGAAGGAAAGAGAAAGAGGATCAAGGTGATGCACTGCAAAACCACAAAATCTTAAGTATTTCTGGTCTAATTTCTAATGCAAATGACTTAGTACAGGTTAAATAAGACAAAACTAACTTACAAGTAACTTTTCAGTAAGATGTTGGAGCTGATTTAAGTAAATTAATGTATTAATATTGATGAGAAAGTACCAGATCCACTGGCAGATTATTTCACTTATAAAAAGTTATTTTTCCCATAAGTGAAAAAAAAAAAAATCAATATTAAAGGGGCAGTATTATGTGTTTTCCAGGCACAAAGTGAAGTTCTATAGCATATCTACCTACCTATACATAATGACTTAAAAGAAATAGTTCTTCCTGCTTTAACTCCTTGAAACTGGGCCTCTGTCTCTTTAAATGCTCCTGCTCTTTCTGAAACTCCGCCTTCAGGAAGACATCACAACATGGCTCCTCTATTAACCCTTTAAAAACGTTTTTACCAGAGTTTCACTGAGAAGCAGCTCATATAATGATCTCCGCTGATGTTCAGGTCCACCAGGTGTTTGCTAATTGCTGCTGGCTAGTCTGTAGGAGCTGAGTGGGGGCTGCTCTGTGAGGCAGAAGCTTGAAAACTACATCCCAAGGAGGAGCTGCAACTCGAAGGCAGAGCTAGGTCCATTCAGGCGTTTTGTTCAGCTGAATGGTTGCCATGGAGATTAAAGGATTTCTCAAGCATGCATGAAAGAATCAAGGCAACACTCCAAGTGTGTTTTTGATGGAGGAAAAATGACATGATGTAAAGTCAAAAAAGTAAATTTTAGAATTACTGACTTAAAACAAGATCCTATATTTACTGAAAAGTTATTTGTAAGTTAGTTTTGTCTTGGTGAGATTCTGGGTTTTTGAGTGTAGGAAAAGTTTGTGGCATCAGAGATCCAAAGTGCGACTAACGTCAACCAAAGAGGGCGAGAGAGAAGAGAAGAACGGATGATCCTGGTCCGCAAACCACGACTGAAGCCTCTGACTGAAGGGTGAGGAAGACAGACATCAAGAAGAGCGATTCACGGGAGTTTAGTGACTTTATGAAAGTGTGGAGAGAAGTAATCCAGCTGCTGGATTGAGAAAGTTAATTTAGAACTGCTTGCGTTTCTGTGAAAGGATAATTCACTGTTTCAAAAACAAATGGTACTTTGGTTTTATTCAAACTTCCATCAGTTTGTTTTTTAAAACAAAATTTGCCTCTGAACACATTGATCTGATATCAGTGAAGTTCATATAATAGTAACCAGATGTAACTTGTGTTCAGTAGATATTATACTTTGGTTTTCCACCACTGCCTATTTTTATATTTACTTTCTGTAAACCTTCCTTGATGATTTAGTTGACAACGTTTCAACTTTACAGCAGTTTTTATTCCAGTTTTGAGTCTGAATTAAGATTGTTTTTTCTTTATAGTGGCTGCTGATTGGTGACAGAGTACATTAAGAAACTACATAGCAATTATTTTAATCTGAGTAGCTGTAAATACTGTAGAAATGAACGAGTGAATAGTTTTGATGCCCAGTCTGAATACAGAAAAAGGTTATGCATCTTATTTAGCTTTAAAGCTATAATTTTATGAATATCTGTTCTTTTTGCTTATTTATTCTCATTCCTCTATCAGAATATTACACACTGAAGTTTAGATGATACAGGTGTAAAGTATTAAAATATGCCAAACAATCAGAAAGTGATAATATAGACTCAGTCGTGCGGGTTTTATTGTTTGCTCGAGTTGCCAGCCGGCTCACACATTTCCATCAGTGAAGGCATTTGAGCATCACCTTGAACTCACACCTGGCTGCTGAGAGATAAAATCCCCGCTGTCCGCCGATCGGAGAGCTTGTACGAGCAGCAGTGAGGTGTGATCTGAATCAAACTGCAGCCATTAGTCTCAGACGCCTGTCTGTGCATTGAATCTCTGAGCAAAGATGGAAAACATAATTTCAGACACATAATTTCATTAAAGAGCTTCTGAAGTCGGGGAAAAGTTTGGAGCATGTTTTGGCAGAGCAGAGAATTTAAATGTACTTGTGCCAGACCCAAAATGGTGACTTTTTAAAGCAAGGAATGCATAAAGATTGACACATAAACAAAACCACTGACTCCACAACAAATAGAGCCCATATTCCAAATACCAAAGATAATAAGCTGCTGAGTAGTGAGGGGGAATAATTAGCTTCTCTCTCTGGATGAGAACGATCAGGGCTTTCCGCCGGGGGAAGAAATCTCTGCAATCAAATGCAAACAGGCACTTATGCAGGCTCACGCTTGCCTGGGAACGCTGGATAAGGCCCTGCGTATGTCAACACCAGACCGAAACATCCAGGATACAGATGCACGGATCTAATCCCGCAGATGAAGACCTGCGTCTTGCCTGCCGTGTGACCAGCATTCTGCTAATAACCTGGAGCCGCAGCTGAGAAAAAACACAACCAAACCCTCATCTGCCCCGGAAAAATTAATTCAGGATTTAACACTTCCACTCGTAACACAGACGAGTTTATTAAGAGTCTCATCTTGCATTCAGTGTCTGAACACCAGTGTCATAAATCTGGCTTCTTAACCGGCTCGTGTAATTAATTCGTCAACATTACATATTTATGCACCACTGGCAGCAAATCCCCCAGCTGTGTGGCTGCAATGTGCCTGATTCTGCCTCTGTATGATTACAGTGTTTCATTACAGTATCATGTTAAAACATCTGAACGAAGCTCAGCAAGAGTCTGTTCGCTGCTGCATGTAGAAGTTATTTCTGAACCTTTGTTTTGAAGCGAATGTTTGTTGTTATTATCAGTTTAATAGCTTCTGTTTATGTGACCTGCAGAAATAAAAACCTGGATGTTAATATTGTTGGTATCCATCATCACTTCCACTGTTATTCTCCTTCTTCTCCAGTAATGTTTTACAGGAGTCACTGTGTATAACTTAAAAATATGTCACTTTTTTATTTAAAGCTGCAGTATGAGACTTTTATAAAAACAAATATATTTTACATATTTGTTAAACATGTATTAACAGTTTGAAATGAGACAGATAACTTGTGAAAAGATCGATCTCCTCCATCTCCTCCCTGAGCTGCTACTGCAGAAATGCTCCGACCAAAACAACCAATCAGAGCCAGGAGGAGGAACTTGGCGCTCTCAATAAACCTCATGTACTCGCTGCTAAATGTGCTAATGGCAGAGAAACAATTTACATTTACAGGAAAACCGTTTATCGTCCATCATCAAGTGCCTATGCTAACTAGCCTTAGCATTCACCATGCTATCCACATGGCAGAACTAATACAAGATGGCAACCGCTAAGACCCGCCCCCTGGCTCTGATTGGTTGATTCTAGCTAACACAAGAGGAGATCAATGTTTTTCATAGATTATCTGTCTCATATTAAAGTATTACTACATAATTAGTTTCAACAAATATTGTAAAGAAATATTTTTATAAAAGTTACAGACTGCAGCTTTAATTCTCATTTTGCCAGGTAAATTAATCAAGAACAAATTCTCATTTTCAGCAACGACATGTTCAGAAAATGTCTGACAACAGAAAACAGAAGAATATCTTAAAATAGAGAGAAAGAAATAAAAATACAACCATATTCATGCTGACTATACACAGGTCAACAGTATTTAAGAGCTGATATGTCGATCATGTACTATGGTTTTAACTGAGTTGATAAAACTCATTACTAAAGTTTAAATACTTATGAATGAGTTCATTGTATCATATATCCGCTTCAAGAATCAGTCTATAATGCTTTAAATAGTAGAATATCTGCATAATATCAATAAACTAAAGGAAGATAAAGTTACATCAGTTATAATAGTTTGAGATTTTTTAATAGTTTTATTTCATTGTGATTTATTAGTTAAACATATTTTAGTTTCAGCTTAATTTTGATTAGTTATAGTATATTGGCTTTTTCATGTGTGTTAATTTTTAGGTGCAAATTAAAATATATATATTGTATTGTGATTGTGTATACTGTACATCGATTGGGTAATGAATACTTAACAGAAGATAATGTTTCCAAAAGATTAATTCAGTAATTGTTGAATAAACAGCAGACTAGCATTAAATGCCACTAGGAAGAGTATGGAGTGACAAAATTTACTGACAGTGGATGTAAACTGCTTGTATAAAAAAATAAATAAAAGGTTAATGAATAGAGAATATTAGCACTTAAGGACACAACCTGCTCTCTTCTCATCTTATGGTTAATGTATATAAAACAAATCATAGATTCATAAACACAAAACAAAGGGTGTTACAGCTCTAATTTCAGTATGTTTTAGATTTATAAACACAATATATCTCCAGTTAATTTTAGTTTCCCCACATTAATTACCGGTTTTATTTATTTCAGTTAATGAAAATGTTTTCTCTGGTTTCCGTTGTTTCATATATTTTAGCTAACAGTAATAACCTCGTCTGCTTCACGAGAACATCGTTGAAGATTGAGCTTAGAAAGGATGATAGTACAAAGAGACCATTAAAAATCATTTATCATGGGGGGCCTCCTAAAGGAGAACATAGAGGAGAAAAGAAAGGCGGGACCTGGGAGGTCCCTGCAAGATGAGGCCCCTGGAAAATTGGGGTCAGCCGCATCGAGAGACGCTCCTCTTCCTGTTTCTTCTTCTCCTCCTTTAACAGTACAGCTACATGTTCCTTCCTCTGCCCTGTTTACACAACAGGTCCTCCCTCCCTGCTCCTGTCCCCCTCCATGTCCTTCTGTCTCCGCCACGGCAGCAGACACATAAACCCCAGCAGGTGCTGGACGCGTCGAGGGAGCCCTGGCCTCTAATTGGTCCTCAGCGGAGTCACAGCTGTTGCCCCAAACCTCAGCCTGGTATGAGCCGCAGCCCCCGTCGCTAGATCGACAACTCACTATTGTTCTCCAGAGGGGCAGCGCTGAGCCACAGAGTACGCTAACGACTGCCCACGCTAACACGCGCTAGCTGCTCCTCAGGGACAACGCACTGTCCAACATGAGGGCCGTCAAACACCGTCAGCCACTATCACCTCCTTGATCCAAGGATTTTATCGTGATATTTGTGGATTTTGTCACGATGTTTGTATTACTATTGAGATAACAATAAAAATGATGATATTTATAGGTAACTGCATGACATATCACCCATAGTGCCAAAAATATAAATGCTGTTCTTGAAAAACTATTTCTTCATGACACCACATACTTCAAGCAGTGATTTACGTCACTAAGCTGCACATAGAAACTTCAATTAATCATATTTTTTAATTTGCTGATATATTTTTTGTTGCACTTATGGAAAAAACACAGGATAAAATAGTAAAAATGACATTTTAGTCAGTTTTTTTTACAACTAAAATTTATCGTAACAATAAATCCAATTTTTTCACAATAAATGATAAACGATGCGATAATGCTCACTTCTTCCTCTAAATGTCTAATGTTTAATTTAAGCTTACAGTTATTTTTCAGGTTGTGAAAAGGTGAAACAAAAGACACACTGAGTCCAATCAGCTCCAACATTTCACACAAACACCCCCCCACACACACACACACACACAAACATTTAAACGAACCAATCACTTGTCCACAGCAGGTGAGATATTATCTATCTATAACCTTTCAACAAAACCTTGAACACTGAACTACACTGCAAAAACTCAAACATTTCACCAAGTATTGTTGGTCTAGTTTGGTGAAAATATCCTACTACACTTTCAATAAGACAAAACTAACTTATAAGTATGTTTTCAGCAAGACATAGGAGTTTGTTTTATGGTAATATTTTGTCAATATTGATGAAAAAGTACTACTTCCACTGCCAGATTATTTCACTTTTAAAATGTCTTGTTATAAGTGAAATAATCTGTCAGTGGATCTTGTATTTTTTTTTTATCAATATTAAGGGATTTTGTTTACTGAAAACAAGCTCCCATGTCTTTCTGAAATGTTACTTTTAAGCTAGTTTTGTGTTACTTCATGTGTACTAAAATATCTGCAGTAGAAACGAGACAAAAGTACTTGGTAAGAGTTTGTGTTTTTGCATTGTATCCTTCCAGACACGTGATAAAATATTGATTTTCAAAGGTCTAGTCAAGTGAAAAGAAGCCAATCAGACAAAAGCTCTGTTGCAGACCACTCTGACTCTTCATAATCTGTGTAAATTGATCATAATTGACTTCGGCTACTCATTGTATGCAGGAATGAGGCTTTGATAAGAAATTAAGGAGGATGATCAGTCTGGCCAGTGGAGCGTAGATCCCACAGGACACAGACAAACTCACACTAACATTTATCTATTTAAACCAGTAGACAGCGCTAAAACAGACCTGGGTAAAACCAGGATGTGCTTAATTAATTGTTAATTATGGTCTATGATTAAGAATGAATAACAAATAATAAATGATTGAATGTGATTTCCCTGAGACAGGAAGGATTACACGTAATAATCTTCCTTCATGCATACATCAAACCTAAATCTGTATAAAATAATTGCCATTATTCTGTGAAGTCAAGTGAAAATGTAAACGAGACAGGATACTACTGGTACTATAGCACGCCTCACTGGCTTCATCTCATATTACTCCACTCACAGGGCGGAGGCTGCAATTATCCGTCTCACCTGACACGGAGATCCTCATGGAGGCCTCCAGGGGCCGGTTGTTATCCAGGGCCCGGCTCAGCTGGATCTCCCCAGTGCTTTGGTTCAGCAGCACCAGGTTCAGCTCGTTCCCCACCTCGAAGCTGTAGTGTAGCTGATCAGAGACGTCGGGGTCGTGGGCGGGGATGCGTCCGATCACTCCGGTGGGGAAGCTACTGGATTTGTCCGTCACGTAGTTGTTGAAGATGATCTGGAAGTTCTTCAGCACCGGGACGTTGTCGTTCTTGTCTACGAGTTTGATGTGGACTGTGGCCCGGCTCACCAGAGGGGCAGAAGTGGCCTGGACCACAATGATATACTCAGACTTCAGCTCATAGTCCAGGTCAATGAGTGCAGTCAGTTCCCCGGAGAAGATATCCAGCTGGAACACCTCTGGGATGTTCCCCTCCACAATTTGATACATGATCTGCGCGTTGCTGCCTTCATCTGGGTCTGTAGCCGATATATGTGCAACCACAAGGCCAATGGGGCTGTTTTCTTCCACCATGATGTCAAACTCGTCTCTCTCAAACACAGGAGGGTTGTCATTCACATCCAGGATCGTCACTTGAATGTTCACAGCTGTCTTCAGAGCGGGGACACCTTTATCTACAGCAAAGGCCTGCAGGCTGTAGACGGGCACATTTTCTCTGTCTAATCTGCGCAGCGTGCGAACAATGCCGGAGGTGGATTCAATTATGAAGTCTCCATCTCCGTCGTCCCCACCCTGAAAGGTGTAGAAGACACGTCCATTGAGGCCAGAGTCCCTGTCAATGGCAGAGACCTGCACCACGCTGGTGAACACCGGCACGTCCTCCATCACCGACCCCACATAGTGGTCTCTCAGGAAGCGGGGCGAGTTGTCGTTGACGTCATTCACTAGGATCTCCAGGTAGGTTGTGTCGGATTTCTGTGGGATGCCGTTGTCCCGAGCGGTGATGGCCAGAGTGTAGGAGACCTGGTCCTCGTAGTCCAGCTCCATCTGGGTGGTGACAGCTCCGGTGTCAGGGTCGATGTCAAACTGAGGGATGCTGTCATCCATTACGTAGGTAATGCGTGCATTCTCACCCGTGTCTTCATCGGTGGCGCTGATCACAACCACGGTCGTGGCCACAGGTCTGTCCTCATTGATGTTGACGGTGTAGTGTGAGCTCTGGAAGACAGGGCGGTGTGTGTTGGCATCTGTGACGTTCACAAAAACCTTGGCTGTGTCAAAGCGAGTGCCATCGCTTGCAGTGACTGTAAGGATGTACTGACGTTCCAGTTTATAGTCCAAAGGTAGAGCGAGCGTGATGAGCCCCCCTCCACTCTGACTTGTAATGGAGAATCGGTTGCGAGTATTTCCACTGGATATTTGGTAAGTTACCACACTGTTGATGTCCTGGTCCACAGCTGACACTGTCACCACACTGGTCCCCACAGCTGCATCCTCATTCAGACGCATGTAATATGCTTTCTGTGTGAACTCTGGGTTGTTGTCGTTGACGTCCAGAATGGTCATGCTGATGCTGGCGGACGAGGACATGGCAGGATAGCCATGATCGCAGGCCTCCACTCCAAAGTTGTAGAAATCAACACTCTCCCTGTCCAGCTCTGCCGCCACTACGATCCAACCTGTGCTGTTGTTGATGGCGAAGGGGAAGTTGGGTGTGGTTTCAGTGAGGCGGTACTCCAACCTGGAGTTTTCCGCAGAGTCAGCGTCTACAGCTTGGATGTGAATGATGGAGTAGCCCAGAGGAACATTCTCCAGCACGGTGGCCTGGAACGGGGTGCTGACAAAGATGGGGGCGTTGTCGTTGATGTCTAGCACCTGTACCGTGACCAGGCCGCTGATGTTGGACAGAGGAGGGCGTCCTCCGTCCTGCGCCCGGATCCTCAGAGTGTATTCTTTGTTGGCTTCATAGTCCAGGTGACTCACCAGGTCCATTTTACCCGTCTGAGCATCGATGTAAAACTGGCCTCTGGTGTTTCCACTCATGATGCTGAAGTGGACCACAGCGTTGCTCCCCCGGTCCTGATCTGTGGCGGTGACCTGCAGGATCTCTGTGTTTGGCATCATGTCCTCTGGCACCTGGACCACGTAGCGCTTCTCGCTGAACTGAGGGGCATTATCGTTATCATCCTCCACCACAATGTAAACGGTGGCTGTAGCACTGCGGGGCCCGGGGTCACGACCCTGGTCGTTCGCCTCCACTAACAGCATATAGGACTCCACCTCCTCTCTGTCTACTAGACCTTTAGTGCGGATGACGCCGGACCTGGAGTCTATCTCAAAAACCTCATTGGACCCGTTGCTGTTGAGGATGTTGTAGAGGATGTTCCCGTTAACAGGTGCGTCCCCATCTGTGGCCCTCACGGTCAACACCTCGTAGCCGATCTCCAGGTTCTCCCTGATGCTTTCTTTATAGTCCTGCTGCTCAAACACAGGATTGTGGTCGTTGGTGTCACTGACGGAGACAGTGAGGGTCGCCATGGCCGTGCGACGAGGTGAGCCATGGTCGACCGCTGTCACACGAAACACATGGGTGTCTTTTGTTTCCCTGTCCAGCACCTGTACTGTTGATACAGCACCACTGGCCGGGTCCACAGCGAAAAGATTGTTAGAGCGGCTGTCAAAGAGAGCCTCAATAAAATACTCCAGCCTGCCGGCCTCTCCCTCATCCACATCCACTGCCTTCAGGACAACCACCGGCGTCCCGGCTGGCTTGTTCTCTGCCACTGACACTTGGTACATTGGGGGCTTAAACTGAGGGCTGCTGTTGATGCTTCTCCTCTTCCTGCTCACAATCCCTGAATCAGATTGAGCTGCCTTGTCTAGGAGCTGCTGTAAGCGCGCCTGGCTGAATGGACCTTGACCCACTCGCCAGTGGATGGAGATGGGTTTAACACCCGCTCCGTTCTCTGTGAGCACGTCACACAGCAGGTCCAGCTCCAGGAGCCGGTCCTGCACCAAGCACAGCGGCTCAGACACAAACAGACCCCCCTCTGAGAAGTAAAACTCCCGGCTGCTGGGGACCTTGCAGCGGAGCGGGGGCCCAGGCAGCAGACCCCCCACTGGAAATAAAGCAGCGTCTGCTCCGTGGCACTCTGAGCTGCGGCGGCTGAACAAACTAAGGACTTCCAAGTCCCAATCAGATTTCCTCTTACGCTTATGGGAACAGTTCCTACCGTGAACATGAACGTCATACTGACTGGTGAGGAGGTGTCTGAGTCCGGAGTCCCAGCAGTCCTCAACTATGTATAAAGTGAAGGGGTTTAAAGGCAGCGAGCGGCACCGTATCGAGTCCGATAGGAGCACGGTGCCCGCCGCGGCTTCCGTCTCCAGAAAGCGCTGCGCGAACCCAGGAGCGAGAACCTGATCCAAGGCGCACCATGCGCCGCGCGGCTCGCCGGCCAGGACTGTCCTCTCTCCCGCATCCTCACTGATGTGGACGGTGTAACCCCGCGCCAGTGAAACCAGTTCATAACACCACAGCATGAGCCGCAGCTCCCATCTAACGAAGCGCATCGCTCCTCAGTTTCCAGTCCGACAAGCGCGCAACTCTGCAGCTCCTCGCTTCTTTAAACTTTCCACCGGCCGCCAGTTTCCCTTTGTTGAGGAAGAGCCATGCTCTCTCCGCTCGCTCTGGAGGTTTGGAAGAGGGGGATCCTTCCCGCGGTAAGCTTGTCCGGTCAGAGCTGCTCTCACATGGGACAAATAGAGTCAGTCAAGTCGGGACAAGAAGCAGCTGCACCTCCGCTCAGTCCGCACAACTTCGCTTGAATGATAGAAAAATGGCTTCTGCTCCCTCTGCGCCTTGAGACTTCTCATTAACATAAACCTGAGTGTGTGTGGGTGTGTGTGGGTGTGTGTGTGTGTGTGTGTGTGTGTTTGTAAGAGGAAAGAGAGAGAGAGGGAGAGACTGCCATTAGAGATAAATGATAACTTTCTAAAAGCTTTATCAACACAAAAAAACAGCCAGACTTCTGCTCAGATTAATGGCTCCTCCTGACATCACAATCAGTCGCGTCATTAATTTGCTCAAAATGTAAATGCAATTTGACAGCCATTCAGGGGAAAGCTTCAGGAAACCCTTAAACACTGTTTATCACCATAACAGCATAAACTGTTTATTCAGTTCTGTTGATTTATAAAAGATGAGCGAACATCAATTATTAACTTTAGTACCCAGATATGAACAAAGCGTACAGCGCGTCGCAAAAGTATTCATACCCTGCAGCATTTCCTCATTTTGTCCTTGAAGAAACCCTGTTGAAGGCCTCAATAAAATATGAATAAACTATCTTTACATCAAAACCTATTCATGAAGAATGGTCTAGTCAAACTTCAGTCAAAAACATTTGTAAAGTTAGTAGAGACACAGAAGCAATGGGCCAAAACAAAAAACAAAGAATAAATAAAAAATGACTGTAAGGATAAATATCAGTAAAGTCTTGAAGTGCAGCAGCATAATTATAGTGATACATCAGGATTACCCAAATTTAACAGATTCAAACATTAAGTTTTATGCCTAATCCCCAAACATAGAAAGGTTTTTGTTTCTTGGTTAAAAACTGGTTATCAGTCAGATGCTTAAAATATCTACTTCCTGTACAGAAACTTTAGAAATAGCAGGAAATCTCAAGCAGAACCAAAGTTAGTAATCTGCTAAAACCGGGTTAAAAAGGCAAAAAGATGGAATGGAAATAGAAATAAATCTTTATTTTGCCTCAATGGGAAAACTCAGGTGTACCAGCAGCAATTTAAATAGACGCATGCAAATTCAAAATAAGATGAAAAATATAAAAACAAAAAAAGTAAGAATAAGAGATGTACAAATTTACAAGATAAAAAAAAATAATGCTGTAGTTCTTCAAAATCTAACATTCATGTTTAAAGAAATGTGCCGAGTAAAAAAAAAAAATCAAGATCTTCATCATTTGTGCAGAAGAGAGAGGAAGACTCCAAAGAAAACCAGATTACACAAAGCAAACAGCTACATATAGAAAAGGATTCTAATATTTTTCTTATTAATGTTTCTAGGTTTTGTGAATTACATCTATTTGTTCCTGGTTTAAAACCAGTTTAAAATTCTGGAACTCTTTTTGAATGACATAAAAACACACAACTGTGTTATCAGCATAAAGACGACATTTACAGAAATATAAAGATATAAATGATTGCTATCCAATGACAAATCTGGAGACTAGATATCTCAACGAACTAATAAAACGTTTAAGAGTTGCATTAACAAACGGTTAAGAAGAAATATTAACTGGATTTACCTCCAAACTAAAAGGTTTTTAGGTTGAGTCAGTAACAAGCTCCTGTTTCTCAAAGCTTGTCATTTAATATACCTCAGATTAGTTGCCTTATGCAACACATGAGCTTGTTTTGGGAGAAAAGATTTTATCTGGATTAAATCCTGTTTTTTTAATAAAATAAAAACCTAATAAAAAAATGACAACAGCATGTTGTTAGACAGGTGGAGAGTTACATTCAAATTAAGTTTAATCAGCTCTAGAGAAAAGTTGGGCTATTTGCTTTAAAACTTTTACATGAAATTAGAGCATCATGGGAGACAATGTTAAAGCATCTAAGAAAATATCAAGATAAAAACAACTAAATGTCTGAGATCTTGAGCAGGATGTGGTTTCCTTCTATGTACAACAGTGTCACGCTTGGACAATTAGTTTTGGGTGGATGGTTGGAATTTATTTCCAATTTTAGTATTTCCAATTCTAATAAATTTTATT
This sequence comes from Brachyrhaphis roseni, assembly GCA_903066815.1. Lineage (NCBI taxonomy): Eukaryota > Metazoa > Chordata > Actinopteri > Cyprinodontiformes > Poeciliidae > Brachyrhaphis > Brachyrhaphis roseni. The sequence goes on along the minus strand of CAEFZY010029419.1, from coordinate 18,095 downwards.
TTTAACAGTTTTAATATTCCATTGTTCTCTCAAATGGCCAGAATTATGCATACTTGATGTTTTAATATCTAGAAAAACCTGTGAAAAACACACTAATCGGAAACCATTAAGCTATGAATGAATCTGTATATTTCTGGTATAATTTCTTTCCATTCTAGTAATTTAAACTAATCTCAGATTAGGTCAACCAGCCCCCCCACTTTTATAAAATCAAACAAAATAGGTGTCAATCAACTCGGCTACGTTTGTGCAGCAAAGATTTTCATTTGTGCCGCTATCATTTTAAGTGGGGGGGCTGGTTGACCTTTAACCTTTCATTAATACCTCCAAAGCAAAAGCAGCACAAACAAAAAATTTTGCTGCACAAACCTGCACAAACGTAGTCGAGTTGATTGACACCCATTTCGTCTGATTTGAAGAAGGTGTGGGGGGGCTGGTTGACCTTTGATGACCTCTAAAACATTTCTTTATATCTTTAAAATGATAGAAGCACAAACGTTTGACACCAATTTAGTCTGATTTGAAGAAGGTGGGGGGTCAACTTCACTCAGGAGTTTCCTCTCAGTGTTCTGCATGAGAAAAGTTAATCCTGACGGAAAAGGTGGAAGTATTTTGATGTAAATTACATACTAGAGACATCTGTGACTTTCATACAACGCATTTGTGATGCAGAGTAACAAGCGCCTTACACTGACACCTAGTGGACAAACAGCAGCAGCACAACCAGAAACCACAAGCTTCTGCCAGTACAACACAGAAGATTCTTCTAAACATTTGACTCTCAAGTCACTGAACTAGACTGAATCCTTGAAGATGCATCAAATTAAATCTTTCAGGGAACCCAAGAACATAAAATAAAGAATAATTTTAGAGATTATAAAATGTATGCCTGTACTTTTAACTAAAATCAATACAGTTTAATCTTTGCAGTAGAGGAGATGAACAAATTAACTAGTGAATTTTATTTAGAATACAATTTAAAGGTTTATATAAGTAATTTTATGTCACTTTTCACTTCAGAGAAGTGTTTGTTTTAGCCAATAATGATAATTATTACTTAGTGAATCCTCAAATTCAGCTTCCATGAAAATTAAAATGTTACATTCAACCAATAACTTCATTCTAATGAGGCCTGGGTGTGAAATTGAAGTCAGCTTTTGCAGTTAATTTATCATTTACCAAAGATTGAAATTATATTTTCCACACAGGACCAAGAAAAAAAAAGAAAGGAAAAAAAACAACATAATATATGTGAGAAGAGAAATACTTTTCCACAGCACTTTTTAACAAAGAAGTTTTTAACATTTTTTAGCATTAATTCAGAAAAAGTGTGTAAATGTATAGTGTTTCCAACATGTTTCAGCTGCAGTTTGAAGAGTGTTCATATATCTGCTATTAAGAGTCTAATACGTCCACTTCCTGCTGTAAGTCTGACACCAAGTAAACACAGGAGAAAAGCGTAGCTTTTACAGTTTTTATTGTTGCTGGAGGCTCTAATACAATATGAATCATAAGCTTTACAAAAGACAAAACAAAAAAAAAAAGAACGAAAGATTCCCCTCCAAAATGGAAACAAATGTTTCCTCTGAGACACAAAGACAAACTGTGATCCCCCAACAAAAATCAGAAGATGAAGAGAGAGAATAAGAATAGAGGGGGAAGTAACTGTGATGTTTCTCTGTGTGCATGTTTGGGGTGGGGTGTGGTGTCCAGGGTGATTATAACAGTCCATCCCCATGCTCCCACAGGCTCACATGCATGCAGAAAGAGAAAAACAAAGTCAAAACCTGGTTGTGCAGAAAGAAAGGACGCCCTCATGTTTACATCCCTTGGAAGGCTGATAGATATATGTGGACAGTTATATTCTATACAAATATATCGGGGAGGGAGTCGAAGACAAAATAGGAGCAGGAGATAAATCCGATGAGTAAAACGAAACCACCGCCAAGCCTACAGCAACTACAGCTCAGTCTGTGTCCGAGTCCAGAGTCGCTCCTCTTTTCTTTTCTTTAAACCAGGGATAATTACTACAAGGATCCTCACACTGTAGGATTATCATTAACCGTGGTAATACTATCAACAACATGGGAGACGGAGAGAAACGGAGCGAGACTGAATGGCTTAATGGCAGATGAAACGTAAGACGGAGGAAAAAAAACAAAACATACAAAGCAAAGCATTTTTTCCTTTTTGTTTTCAACAAATAAAAAGAGTGCAGCACTGAAACGGGTACAGAGGGAGAGAGAAAGAAAAGACGGCAGAGATGAGGTGGAGAGAGGGAGAACCGACAAAAGCTTCTCTAGCCATTATGTTTGTTTTTGAGGGCCTTCACTAAGTCGGCCTTCAGAGCATCCTTCTGTAGCTTGTCAGCCTGACTCTGAACGCTCCTGTGCAGAGAGAGAGAGAGAGAGAGAGACAGAGAGAGAGAAAGTCAGTGCTCAAACATCACAATTAAATATGAGACTGAAGCTGAGAGGGACACGCTCATCCCAACAGGTCAGAGGAAAAAAGAGGTTAATTATGATTCATTATTAGTCCAGAGGGAGGATTTTACTGGCAACTATATCAATTACAGGAAAATATCTTCTTCTTTTTTTTTTTTTTTTACATTTTATGATAACGCCACTTTTTAGGAAATTTAACATCACAAAAACTACAAATATACATCATAATCTATCCAGGAGGCCTGCAGAATTTGAAACATAATTTGCAGCCTAAACAGAGCATTCGAACATTCCTTTGAGATTGTGATGTTGCGTAACATTTATACAGTTAATTGTGATTTAATATGTTTTGCAGCTCCATGTTAAATTCAAACTTGTGCATCAAATTCTTGTTTTTAAACATGTTGGCGATATTTGTAAAAAGCGTTGAAATGCATCAACAATAGCTGACAAACATGAAGATATTATCTATGAGTATGTAAACATGTGACCCCAACAGTTCACACTGCAAACAAACAATACTGTGAAAACTTAAAACTGTTAGAGTTGCAAACATGTCGCAGGAAAACCTGTGTGTAAAATTTGACCTTCATTATTTGTAAATTTTAAAGTTCCCTGTTGCGATTCTTTAATTTCAGCGTTTCAAACTTCGGGTCATAAAGGTCGGGTTTGTTCACTGTGATTAAAAAAAACAACCTATCAGGACAACAAGCTGATAAACCACAGAAGACAGTTAAATAAAAACACTAGCCTGGTTAGTGTGTTAACACAAAGGTAAACAAACCTTCACAACATGCCTCACAAATGTTTCTAACTCTGAATGCTGGACATGCAAGTCTGTCCTAAAGCCAGAGATTGAAAAATAGAAGCTTATCTAAACAGATTTTCTTCCACAGATGAAAATGAAGTCTGATTTTGTAGATGGTTCTTTGCAGAGATCCTAAAAATATTACTCAAGTAAGAGTAGAACTACTTCAACATATTTTTACCAAAGTAAAAGTAAAAAGTAACCATCCAAGTGTAAAAAGTATTTGTTAGAGGCAACTCAGTTACTGAGTAACTTTTCAAATTAATATTTAAATATTACTAATCAGACAGACCAACATATCAAAAATACTTTATTGATCAGAAAGGGAAATTAAATGCTGTTGTATTTCATTAATTCAGATTCTTCAGAGTTATTATAGATGGTGATGGGTGTTGGCAGGAAAAATCTACTGTAGCAGTCTGTATTACAGCGAATCTGAAGAAGCTTCTGACTGAAGACATTATTTTCCCAAGTGGAAATTAATTTCCCAAAGTGTTATAAGTTAAAGTTTATGTTTTTTAATCTCAAAATTGGATTCAAAATATTGAATTTGTTGTGAATTTTCTTCACACGAGATCAAAACTTTACATTCAGGGTCAAATTTATTCATACACTCCCTGTAGGACAGAGTCAAGTATCGTCTGGCAAGTCAGGGCTGCAGGACATCGTAAAAATGGCTAAATGCAAGTACGTTAAAAAAAAAGTGTCTTTCAATATAAAACTCATGAAACTGTAACAAAACCTGCAGGTGTGTGTTTGTCATGTTTGTTTTTCATTCAGTGGTATTTAGCGATACTTCATAATAAAATTACTCAAGTAGAAGTAAATAGTACAGTGTAGTAAAAAATACTCATAAAAGTAAATACTTTTTAAAAATTACTCAAGTAAATGTAAGTCAGTTTTTTTCTCTGATGTTTATTCTTGTAACATCCTGGGGGAAAGGTGTCAGTTTTCTAACTGATTGTTTGGTCCGTTGTCACTTCAGCTCAGGCTTCAGGTTATTTTCACACAGAAACACTCGTCCATGCCAGATGTACCTCTGACCCTAGTCAATGAAGATCTGACGCTGAGTGAGGACCTGCGACAGCTCCCTCTGGAGCTGCCGGTACTTTTGATTATCGGGCAAAGACTCGATAGATCTGGAGCACAGAGGAGAAGCAGCAGGAGGAGAGAGAGGTGACACATGAGAGACATGAAAACAGAACCAGGTCTGGTGGAAATATGAGAAATGAACACAGAGAAAGACGGGAGTTCAGCAGCTCAGAGGTTAACTCACTGTGGGGGAGATTCAATAAGCTGCTGAGTGAAGGATCTGGAAAATGGTATAAATAAACGTTGAGAGGACCAGTGTAAGGTGTTGCCGTACCTTAGGCCATTAACGATATCCTTGGTCTTCCCAAAGTAGATTTCATTCAGTGTGGAGCGAATCTTGTTCTCCATGTCCTGAAACAACATAATTATTACCATTTTTAAAAATGCTTCATTTATTTTAACTGGACAACATTTTCAGGTGAAGGTGTGACAAATGTGTAGCATAAAAATCTCCAAGTGGCAAATATTTTTTGCAAAAGGTAATTTCAGTTTTTAAAATGATGGCCTATTTTTGTGTGCATAGCTTGTAAAACTGTATTTTATGCCATTTTGGCAATGTAATAAATCTTTATTGACCCTGAACAATCTCAGTGTTTAGATTAGATCCTTGTTATTTTACTGTACAGCTCCATCATGTTCACAACTAGATCAAACACATGGAGTGTTTTTTTATTTTATAAAGTCTCTGTCCTCTTATTATTGTCTTTGAACTTTAGTTTCATATTGACAAACATTTTTTCATCTCTCTCAAGCAAGTTTAGAAAATCTGACAAACAAATGATATTCCTAAGCAGAGAGTTTAAAGGAAAACTAAATGGGTTGCACTGACTTCAACAAGGCGCCCGATGTTAGCGATATGAGGTGAGGACTCTCCGACTGTCTCGTCTTTCTCCATCTGTGAAAAAGATTTAAAAAGTGTTTTTATTCCTGGTCTGGATGGATAAACGGTCAGCAGTGCTCCTCCACTGAGCAGCATTGTACCTGTCTTGTAAGGCTGCCTCCCAGGTTCATGGTGCCAGAGCCGGTCTTGGTTGTCTGGAGCCACAGCATGACGGTGGAGGTGAGTTTGTAGTGAGCAGTGCGACCGCTGGACTTCTCCTGCTCACAGGATGAACAGGAGCTGGTTAGAAAACACGGCGACAACCAAGTTTCCAAACATTCACTGCTGCTGGTGGACGTAAAAATAAATCCTTAGAAAGGTTCAACAGGAAACCAGATAGTCATATCAATCAGGACTGGATAATAAATCAATAAGAATACAGATGGTGGTAGACATGTGATCAATATTAATAAATACATTTGATAGAATTTTCAATATATAAAATATTCACTGAACTCCGATCTAGAACAGCACTGCATTCTGGGAAATGTAGGCAGAGAAAAGATTTTAGCCGCTCAACCTCTTAGAGCCACCTAACCAAAGTTGGTGGAATCAACTGACTCAATCACTTTTTGGTTACCTAGCAACTCACTAATTCTTTGGTTACCTAGCAACAACCTGTTGAGTAACTGGCACAGCAGCAGCTTAAAGTTTTGCCACTGTGCTTCTTAACTGCTTAAAGTTAAAAAGAAAAAAAAGCAATGGCATGAAGTGAAAACTGTGAATAAAACCAGAGGTCATGCCACCAGCTTGGCAGTAATTCAGGTATTTATAACAAAAAAAACCCCCAATAATTATGAATAGACTGATATGAAACACTTATATCGTGATAAGTTTTTCAGTCTAAACACCCAAACCTAATAGCAATAATAATATCAGTTGTTTCCCTTTCTGTGCTTTCTGTCAGATACTTGAGCATCTTAGCCATTACTATTTAAATTAAGGTGTGAGAATATAAATAACTCAATGGCAAAACTTGATTTCAGTCTGTAGAACCAGATAACAAGGTTAGAAATCTGCCAAAAACTTCCAATTAGCTGTTTCTTTAAAAGGTTCAACATACATTTAAATGCTTTTAAGCTGATCATGAAAAAGAGTTCAAATAATTTTAGCAGATACCTGGATTTTGGTAAAAATATACTTCCAAAACCTCATTTTATGGGGAAAAAATGAAGCCAAGATAACTAAATGAAATTTGAAAATGTCAGCGTTAGCTCACCTGCACCTCCACCACATGAATGGAGTCCCAGCATCCTTTAATCTTCTTGGATCCATCGCCGGCCTTTTTGATGAGAATAACTCCTGCGAAACCATGATCCAAGTCCCAGAGATACACAGAGGACACGCCACCCTCAAAGTACCTGAACATTACAGGTAGATAATGTCACGGTCACAAGAGGGCAGCACTGATCTGTAAGTACAAACCTCCAGTTCCACACTCACAGGTCCCTGTACTGATCGAAGGCGTTGTTTGCTTCCACTTCAAGTTTCCTCAACCGAGCTGAAGGCATTGCACCATCTTCAATGGGAGGTTCATACTTATTACTCCACGGGGATCTGATGATTGAGAAATAACACCAGTTCAGAGCCAAGTCTCAAAACAGACTTCAAAATTCTAAATACCAAATTAAAGGTGAGACTACAAGCGCGTAAAAAGGCCTGCAGATGAATTTATAGAACTGTAGGGGAAAATAAAACATCTCCAGTCAGTTGATTGCTGCTGCAGGAGCAGCAAGAACAAAATCTGCTATGCAAAGAGGAATCCAGGCTATTTTTAGCCATGCTAATGTAGCTGCTGCTGCGCTTTGCTCCGCTGCAACAGGAAATGGAACTACTGCCTAGCAGTTCACTCTGCTGCACCAAACCTCTGTTCCCCTTTAAGCTTGGTTGATAACAATGCTAATCATTAAACAAGTCATGACAGGGGAACTACTTTCTGCCATTTTTCTGTTCAATTTGAAGGAGGCACAGAGACAGCTAGCTAGAGATAATTTTTAGTTTGGAGTGGATTTATTTTGTGTTAATTTTATAAGTCATAAAAAATAGGTGCATCCTATCCTGGCAATCAAAAAACAAAAACCACTTGCACTTACATACTTGGTTGTACTCATGCTTGTGATTGCCATGCCTGGGTTTTAGAAAAATAAAAAGCTCTGAACAAATATTATAAGCTATTCTAAGTGATGCAATAACTGCTAAAATATTCCAAGAGTCCTGAAGTCACACTCTACATGCTAATGCTACGCTCAGGGTGTTGGATGATGTAGAACAGAAAATCCACTTTATCTTCATTCAAAGACAGAATACAGGATACATTCATAATATAATATAATATAATATAATATAATGTAATTTAAGAAATATATGAAAACTAAAATATTTGCAGTTGTAGAGTGGGAACTAAAGGAGCTCTACGCAGCACTCTTATTAAGATAACGCCTCATTACAAACTACTGTTTGTAAACTAGTGTCAAGTCACTGTGGTATTTTACTACAGTTTCTTTGTCTACAGAGCATCTGAAATGCTGCCAGACAATCATCCTAAAATGTGGAAGACATTTCTTCTGGTTATCACAGAAAAGGAAAACCTTTCCAAATACTTCTCCGGTTTACTATTACACCTAGACTTACATGAAGACGAGAGAGAGGAGCCTGCAGCTGATGAATCCCATTATAACTCTTCTTTATATTCCAGTTGCACACTGATCTCTTGCACCTACTTTACCAGATGAAGGTCCAAGCTGGCAGCAACTATTGCTGCGTTCCAGTTGCACTCAGAACTGGGAAATTCCAAATTCCCAGTCGGAGAAATCAGCCATTCCAAACCGGTTTTCCCACTGAGAAACTCCCCCAGTTATGACTTGTAAGACAGACTTTGCGTTTCAATATGGCCTCTCTTTGCGTCAACAGAGGTGTAAACGTTTATTTTACAAGACACACAAGTAGAAGAGTCTAAAATCAATGTTGCATGTAGCGCCTGTAACTCTAAACGGAACAATCTAAAAGTGTTGTTTACTTATGGAAAGCAGAGCTAAAAATTATGTTTGTACGAGTTTTTGTAAACAATGTTTATGGGCGTCGCCATGTTGAAATTCAGATTTCCTAACTAGAACGTTGTTATGGAGTCTGGCTGCTCCGAGTTCCCACTTCCCAGAAAACTGGAACACAGCTCTAACATCACCAGGCCTGACCAAATTCAAACTGACGTTTCAAATATTGTGGAGTTTCATATCAGGCGGTATCGTCACACCCATACCACATAATGTTTGGATAAATTTTCCGTCTCAGGTAATTAATTTAAATTATGTACTGCACCTGTAGGAGTCGCCGTCTCGATTGTAATCGCAGAGCAGGTAGTCTTTCCCCACCACTTTGTCGCGGGCGATCTTCAGGGGCTGGTCCACTGAGGAGAGGAGGTCCTCACACAGACTGGGCACCTGCAACCAGACAGACAACAGCTCTAATCAAAACTGTATTAAGTTCAAATAAACAGCTAGACTCCTCAGATATCTGATTAAATGCATACAGTGATGCTTTAGTTGAGACTCTCTGGTACTGATGGCAGCTTTAAAGGATTTTCTCAGGGAAGAGAAACAGAAAAGCAAAACATGGACTTTGGGTTATTTGATACTTTTAAGCTCTAATCACATTCCAGCTTCCCCCAGATGAGGTGGAATATAATATAATTGGGAAATATAATATCTAAAGGATAAAGGGGTACAAATTAGTTCTCACAGACTGACATGGAGTCCCCCCTCCTTCACGCTCTTGCATCAGAGCACAGACACAAAGGCAGCCCTGTTATCCTGCAAAAGCCCCCATACCCACAAACAGACACTCTCCCACATAAACGCACCTGGCAGCCCAGACTGGCCAAGAACACAGAAGTGAGTCTGAACTGGGAATATAGTGTGGAGAGTAAAGAAATGCAGGATCAGAGGGGAAAAGATGAGAGATGTGGGACAAAACAGGAACAGGAGAAAAGATTTTAGCTGGCAAGATAAAGTTTCAGCGGTGGCAGAGCCAAGAAGAAGTTGGCAGCGGAGATGATTGACAGCTGTGATAATGATCACTAATAACCGGACATAGTGGTCGCTTGGTATGAAAAGAGCAGGTGTTCATGGGGTGGCAGGTTAGAGGGGAGGAGGGAGGATCCGGCTGAAAACAAACGGATGGAAAACCTGGAGGAAAAGAGTTTAATGTAATTTATGATGTAACTTCTGTTAAAATCAACAAAAAAAATCTAAATTACTGCTATATTAGCTGCTAAAGTAAAACCATTCATCGAGAAATCATGCTAATGAGCAGAAATGATCATCCTTGCATGGAACAAATAAAATACAGGGAATTTAAAGGCATACAGTAATTCCTGCAAAGACTTACGGTAACCAAAGGAAAGTACTGACCAGGTCGATGAGGTCACTGAGGTTCTTCTCGATCTGCTGAGGAGGCAGACGCCTCATCAGGTCCAGAGCACAGTCCAACTGTTGATCGTTCTGAAACACAGAGACATCAAACACTTAAAAGTCAATACTGGTTGATGAGAGTCAACATGCCATTTCTTTAAAGAAACAAAAACAAACAGGGTTTCTGGACATCAGACAATCTACTTCTAACATTATCCCAAAAAATAAAGCTTCTAAAGCCTAAAACATACAACAACTAAAGCTAATTAATTACAGATGCTTGCATTGTGCAAAGATTAAGGCATGAAAATGTGGCGTTAAAAACGACAAGCATTTTTTTATGTCAGAAAATAACTAAAATCTTTCCAGCTCTATGGTTTATCATTGGAGAATAGTAGAGTAATGATGCATCATATGATAAAAAATAAAAGGTTCTGAAAGCCAAAAAATGTCTTGATCTGTAAATCAATGCAGAATTTAGTCCAGGTTTAACCAGTCGACATATTGCTGTTTAAGCTTGTGAAAATGATAAAAATGTCAGGAGCAGGCGATGGTTTCAGTTATTTTGTAGAGAAGAACTGAAACCATCATACCAAAATTACACTCTTGGAATAATTTTGGTATGATGGTGGTTTGCAGGAGCTTAAAAACCTGACTGTAACCCTGTACAGCTGTAAATTTATACTGTTGCTTCTCATTTGTTCTTAAATATTTTCGAATGAGCGCACAATAAATTTTTTAGATCTTGTCGTATTCTTCACTTTACCAAACAGATTGTGTTAATTTGACTGTATAGGTCAGGCAATAGAAATCAAGCCCAGCTTTTCAAAATGGGTTAACCAAAGATAAACAAGGTAACTGTTATAGATAAATGTTTGTTTGGGCATCTTATCTCTCTTAAATAAATGATGAATGATATTTACGGCTTCCGGGATCAGAAACAATAAAGTATGACAAAAACAACACAAAGAAACAAAGTGGCCAAATAATTTTGAGCAGTACTGACAGTATATTAGACGATATTTAGTCATAAAAATAAACCAAAGGATTACTGATCCTTTAGGATCAGTAATAAGCTCAGAATAATTTAGTCCAGGTTTGACCAATCCAAATATTAGAATTTGTACTTTTAGTTTGCCTGTGTCTAAAGTGCTCCTAATGCTAAAAACACACTTGTTCAACATACAATATTCCACGCAAGTTTAGACCAGTATTATTTATTTTACATTTTGAACCTGAAATTAAAAAACAGCCCACATTCCCTGGTATTTGAAGGGTTAGGAACCACAATCTACTAACTAAACCCCACCATTAATAGAGACTCTCTCAAAAAAAGCTTAGAGCATCCTGTTTTAATAGTTCACACACCAAATACGCTTTGATACACATTAATACGCACAGCAGAAACAATATTAGGACTACAGCAGAAGCCAACATCTACAGTCTTTCTTATTTCTGCTCTTTGGGTTACAGCCAATCAGAGCCAAGAATAATAAACGGCACTCCTGGTTTGCCTGCTTTTAAATGCCAGTCAATAAATAGCGTGTCATGCCACATTGCTCGTATGCATTTCAAATTCCCAAGCTGCATTTTCTTTAAAATGTTTTAGATATGCTGTATAAAAATCTGCAAACAGGCAAAATTTCCGCAAATAATTTGGAGTCACATTCCAAAGGAAAACCCAAGAATACCGAACCACGAATAGAAAAGTGTCCAGCATTAAGACTAAAACGGACTGACTGCTTGTGTTGCCCCCAGACCAATCTGCCCTGGGTGGAGAGCCAGATTGTCAAGGTCAACAACTGTGACTGAATGTGCCATTTAACCCTGCAGAACCTCATTCTACAACATCACGTTACGCCCCTCTGCATTAGGGGTTTAATGCATACAAACTCAGATCATAAACACATAAATTATTAAGTCATTTAGACAAACTAAGCCAAAATGCAGAAGCAAAGTCCACTTCCACAGGCAATAACACCAAATGGCAGCCAGCCACACAACAACCAATCACCAGCGTGTGTGAGAACTTTAATGAAATCAGGAGCTCAGACTTAGCAGGAACATTTGTGTGTGTGAAACTTGATGCCGATACGGTAACGCAATAGCAGCAGTTACCACACAGAAGCTGTTGTTCCAGTCCAAACAAACACCAAACTGGGAAGGTTACAATCTTCCTTTACAAGGAGATCCAATCCGATATTTCACTGCAGAAAATATCAGAGAAAAATATTAAAACAGTCACTGAATCTTCACAGGAGTGGACGTCCCAGGAAGTTCACGCCAGCGCTAGGAATGCAGTGTGGCAAATGATTAGGATCGTTACAGTGGGACACAGGAAAGCTGAGAAAAAAACAAACCATAGATAAAACAAAGAGGTGTTGTCTGGACCCGATCCAAAGCTGCACGCTGGGTGAACATTTAAACATTTCACATCAAGACCTGATTAACGTTACAGTCTGACAATCACAAACTAAAATTCATTTAAATAGTAACTGCAATTCAAACAAGACTGGATAAAAGACGTAGATGACTGATAAGGTAATTCAGAATGCCATTACATTAATGGATCAAAAAGATACTGAGGTAGCCTTTATCGTTTCTGTTACAGGAATGGCGGCAGTATGAAATATGCTGAGAAACCTGCGAAGCCCAAATTTATAATATTTAATATTTAAACATGAAGGTTTAGTTACTTAACATGGTTGTATATACAGCTGACATCACAAAAAAATGCACCAAGAGGTTTTTTTCCTCCATTTATGCACAGTATTCATCATATATATATTTTTTCTAATTAAAAAAATCAATTCCATCCACTTCACCTTCAATAAGCACATTAACCTATGAACTCCTCAAATTTCTTCATCAGTTTTCCTCCACATGTCTTTGGAGTTAAACATTAGACTCCCTCACACAGATTCTCCTGAGCTTACTAACAAAGCCATCATGTTGTCTTCCTGTAAGTGAAAAAACTACGTACTAAAAACAGTAGTTGTAAGAACAAATCAATAAATAGTGCCTTTTTAAAATTAAAAGTTGTGACTGATTGCTTTCCTTTACTCAGATTTTCTGTCACACCTCTTACAGTTTTGATTACAGAGAATTATCGCTATTTTTTGGCAGCATGACACTTAAAGTAGTGCTGCTTCCCCTCCACCACCTGTTGCTGCGCGCAAGGGTTGTCACAATACTAAAACCTTAAACTCAACACCAATACTAGGACAGAAATACTGTATTCCCAATGCTGACTGCTGCAACATTTTTGAAGAAATATGGTTCTTTCTAGCTAAAAGCAAAACTTGCACTTAATTACAATATTTCTACTTCTTAATCAATAATTAGGTTTGGATATTTACAACTAGGAAGGGCATCTCAGACCGACAGAACACCGTCACTTTTCATGACCCTAAGGCTAATTTAACCAGATAGCATTAGCTTGTGTCGTCCAGGAGCTCTACTTCTTCTGGAGATACAGGAGCTGTACTGATATTTTTAAGTGTCTCTCAAACATCAGTGTCATACTGATGGGTGTTTATTCTATATTTTTTGCTTAACATATGTAATAATTTTATGCTTGTGTTTTAGTGCACAAATGTTTTCCCTCCAAATAATAAGAATAATTCATGTTGAAGACAAAGTTTTGTTTTTAATGCACAACATTGATAGATCAAACTATGTCACATGTTAAAATTAATCAGATAAACGTGTTCTGCATTACAGATAGCACTATCGTTATGGTAAACATTTTATTTTTCAAGGAAATCAAATAATTTCATAAAGATGCAATACACAGTAATTAAAAGTATACAGATGTATGAGTCACTCTCTCTCTTTCATATCCTTTAGTAAACTTTGAATTGCTTTGTATTTAAAGCTCTATAATCTGTCAGCTGCACAAATACAAACAATGCATGTAATGACCAGTCTTACAACATGCTGTACATTAAATGCACAATATGAGTTTGCAGAAAATCTTTTTCCTCTGCAGGAAATCTCTCTTGTACTCGGCGATCGGTAACAGACTCCACATCTCAAGTTCAGCCCGAGGAGCCTCATGACTTCCCATGTGAGCGTTTGGTAAAGGACAAAAGGAGCAGCAAACATGTCAAAGTTATTAAGTTACAAAACAAACACAAATCACAACAATGCTTTTATGTCAAAATTATAGCAGAAATAGGCCATTAGATGTTTAATTGTTTGTGCTATTTGTGAGCAAAAAATAATTTATTCACCAGAATCAATTTTTAGCTTTACAGATCAGCCAGTAACTGAAAGGCCACTATTTCTCCAGTAAGTGAACCACAGACAAGCATCACCAACACAGACATGAAGAATTTCCAGTGTGGAAGACGTCCATTTTTATTATAGGGAGTTTTATTACAAGAAAGTCTAAGAAAGCACAGAGATGCAAGAGACATTTAAAAGGAACCAAATATCTGCAACATGTTGAGACATGTCTCTGTAACTCAGTGAGTTTCAACAGGTAACAGGAAGGCTAGACGTATTCCAGCAAGGTTGCTGTTTTTATACTTTTGAGCTCTTATCCTGCGTCGATTAAGGAGCAGGCAGGATTAGGAAATTTTGCCACAGTTTGTGGAAATCTTAAGAGTCAAAATAAGAACCCAAATTCTGGAGCCAACACATAGAGGAGGTTGTTTCTGTAATGACAGCTGTGCCAATACGAGACTGTCAACACTGTTCAGAACTCAACTCTGGAATAATTTTGACCATTAAGGAACTCCATATTTCTACAGCAAATGTTCCTCCACAGAGAGATGAGGATGCCTCAAACCTTAAGGTAAATATTTAATAACTACTCACAGCAGGAAAGCTAGTAAACCAAATTTGAATGTGTTTATGTTTTATGTTAAAGCTCTTCTTATATTAATCACATTTTCAATGTGTAGGTCAACATTTTACAAAAAAAGAAGATGGGAAATCACGAAGGAACTTCTGAATTATGCACTCTTTAGTTTGCATGGAACATTTCAGACGTGTCATTACTGTGGTCCTCAGGACATGTCCTGCATGTTTTAGGCATTTCCCTGCTGCCACTCACATGACGTAAATGAATGGATGGTGAACAGGCTTCTGTAAAACCTGACAGGATGCAGAGGAAGCAATGCAATCATCTGAGTCTGATGGAGTGAAGCAGACAGTGCAGTGGCCCCAAGGACCCAGGCTGGGACCCCTGCACTGCTCAGGCATGAACAAGCAGAGGAAGAGGATAATGTTCTGAGGTCAAACACAAAAAGAACTTCACAAAAAATACAACAGGTTTGCACAAAAGCACTAGTTCACATCTCAAACGGACCAGAAATTCATTATTACTGCTGATTGCCAATTTATAATGCTGATAAGACTGATTAAATCATCTGGGAAGATAATATATAGTGTAACAAAAGGCTATATCTAACTTTTGAATAACTTTTTTATGAGTGATTTTTTTTTATAGTGTGTGTTTTTGTAAAAGACATTAGTTTAGGAGAGAAAGAGCGACGTGTGCTGTGGAAACCTTAGCTGCTCTGCTGGCCCAGTGTTTATCATGAGCCAAAACGTAAATTAAGCTGCTGAGAGCTCACTGACAGGGTGTGGCTACAACATGTTTAACACTTTCAACAAACTGCTCTACATGTGTAAAAGCACATACTAACCAGAGGTTCGTCGCCTTTCCTCTCCTTATTAAGTTAACTCATTTTTCCCACCGAGATAGGCAACTAATAGCATAATATAACCTGTTTGGAATATATAAGACAGGCAGGAAGTTATAAAATCCCACCAATAAAGTGCTTGTTTAATAGTAAATCATCTTGTTATCTTTTGACGGATGTGGAAGACAAATGACAATGGTGGCGAATCTAAAAGTGTTTAAACAGGACTGCTTCTATACAGTGTCTGGATATTGATAATGTAGCAGGAATGGATTCTAAACTACAGAGAGTAAAAAACTGAAGGTTAAGCAGCAAACACTCAATAATACGTTGATGTTTCCTTAAAACTAATTATTTCAACAGTTTCTGTGCATTAACTGTAATTTTGGAGCACTTTTATGCTGATAATTATAACGCAAATGCTTTCTAGAGGTTAAAAACTGACCAGCATAGAAAATGCACATAAAATAAATAAATAAACCAATTTTATTGTATGAGGAGACACAGTTATGTAGTTTTGTGTGAGAATTAAAAACATATTAAAAAATCTTAAAATTAATATAATTCTTCCAAAAACTCTTAACTAGCTATTGTAACCAACCAATTCAGTACACACAGTTTAGGTGTCTGAAGATAAATAAAGCATTAAAGATGATGCTCTAGGTCAAAATAACTTTATGAACATTATATGAATGTTATGCCTTTAAGAAAACCTTTAATTTTAGAACCTTATTTGTCTGAATGACTGGTAGATCAGAGTAAAGTAGCTTAAATTAAAAAGCCAGACTGAAAGTGAGTTTTAAAAAGTGGTCAGAGTATTAAAAGGAAGACCTTGAGAAAACCTGGAGGTGGAAAAACCAGCAAGTTGTGGCAGCCTGATAGTAAAGTACAAAGAAATCAGAGGTGACTTTTGTATGTATGTCTAAATGTTACTGACAATAAAAACTTGTCAGTAACATTTGCTTTGCTAACCTTCTGAGTTAATCATAAAACAGTTTAAAGCAGCCAGACTAAACCTTTTTACGTTCTGTACATCAGCAGCTTCTGTATCTACGGTGACGGCCTTTATCTGCTGCAGCAGCTTTATGAAATGAGAAATGTAAAAAGGCAAGCAAATAAGCTACAGCTGAATGAAGACCTTAGTGACTGCTACAAAGCACACAGCGTATGCAGGACTAAACTAAACCCCTAGGGGAGCTTCCTCTCCCCAAACACACAGCGAGCAGCAGGTCATGAGATCGCGGGGTGAGCGGACCGGCCAGGGCATGAAACTGTGGGGAATGTGTGGGAGGATGCACTCCAAACTTGAACAGCAGACAGACAAAACTTGTTTTTTTAAAACGACTTAAGGGTTTACACTCTGTGCGACAAATATTTTTCTCTGGTTTCAAAGTTAATACTGGAATAAAAATTCGACTTGAGCAAAATTGTCCCTCTGGTCTTGAGGTGAAATTGATCAATTTTAAGTTGAAGCAACAGAAATAGTCACATGTGAGGAACAGGATCCATTTATGAAACTTTGCATTAATCAACAATCACCACTACACATGTTTATTTCACCTTCTGTACTTGTAAACAAAGCAGGCCACTCTTAGTCTACCTAAAGTGTTAAAAGCTAACATAATCCAGCACTATAATCTAATCCAAGAAAGGAATCCATGATGGAGTATATAAACACTCTCCTTAAGCCTAACCCTGAGTTCAACAGGTTCCCACGCAATGCCTCTTCTCTAAGGTCACCTGCTGCTCATCTTCTCCAAAATCTCTTTCACCTGATGAGACAGCCTGTTTCAGACAGCAGCTGCATTCCTCAGCAGTGCTTCTCTGGTGTAAACACCCCTCAGACCAGCAGACAACCCCCTGAGGTCAGGGCGGAGCAGGATGGATGAGGTGAGACCAAGGAGAGAGGGCGACACCGGAGAAACTCCAGCTGCTGTTCTCCTCTTACACACAGCAGTGTTTAGTTTGCATGGATGTACAAAAGATGTGCTACTTCTACGTAAACCAAGTGGGTTTAACATGAAGGACAAAAAAAAAAAGAAAAAAAAGCTGGTTAGATTTTACAACTACCAACACTTCCTTCCTACAACCCAGTTAGTAAACAGAATTAAATGATACTAAATAAAAAATAATAAATAAAAAAAGCCAGTATGTTAACTCACATATGGAAAACTTTTTATTTTACATATCGCTGATGTGAAAAACACCACAGTACTGTGGATGAATGTGGTCTATTTAAAGTCCGATGTGACTGCCTGGAAATAAAAACATTATCTGGAATTCCGACAAAGAGTGAGTTTTTAGTTACTGTCTTCTTCAGAAAGACCCGACAGAAAACAGAGTAGTGTTGGGTAAAAATTACAGAACAGCTAGCCTTTTAAATCGGGAAATACAAGATGGACCAACTTTCTCTTTCTGTACAGTTTGAAACAAATCAATAGACAATAGATATAAATGTAGCATCAAATAAATTTGAAGAAATATACTATTAAATTAAATGGAGAATTTAAGACTATTTTCTATAACGTAATGGTCATAAAATACAATAAATTAACAGATACACAATCATGGGTAATAAATTATTTGTTAATTGCCCCCAAAGATTTCTTACACATAAAGAAAAACCATGTACTGCAGGCTATTAATAGATGTGTTTATGTTCATGACCTTCTTTGATTTGTATTAAAGAAGAAACATCTAAAAGTAAAAGTCACTGACAGAGTTGTACGTATAGACAGAAAAATGTTTAAGTCCATTTAATGGATACATACATATATACATATATATTAGAGTTGTGATGATCAGGTTTTT
>CAEFZY010029411.1:0-12692 GCA_903066815.1 Brachyrhaphis roseni | reverse complement strand
TGCAGAAAGACCCCGGGCCGGGAATCAAACCCAGAACCTTCTTGCTGCAAGGCAACAGTGCTACCAACTGCACCACTGTGCAGCCCTAGTTTGTACTATAAAGTACTTATTTTTCTAGCTATGTATATAATGGACAGTGTTTTTTGTCACCAGCTGTGTGTATAACGTGTTTCATGTGCTGAGGAGCGATCATGAACTGCAGACAAAAGATTCGAGGTGAGGCAAGCAGTTCTCTTGCCTCAAGGCAGGGGGCGCTCATGATCCCATACATTGTGACTCCACTACTGTAGAGTAAGAGACAGTAACAGCGAGCTAGCCATACAGTAAAGTCAAGTGCAGCGATATATTTATAGTTTTCTCCTCTTATCACAGCAGTCAGTTATTAATAATCGCAAAATAAACATTAAGCCTAAAACCATACTACTGCAACAGACTGAATGTTCTGCTCTTTTCGTGGGAAATATCTGAGTGTTTTTTTTTTGTGCCGTTGTTGTCAGTTGCTATGGCAATGAGTCTACAGAGAGCGAGAAAGAAGTAGTTTTGAGTTGTACTTCAATGGTTTTTCTCTTTGCTGTGGAGCACAGCAAAGAGAATGTCCAAGTTTGACTGAGTTAACGGAATTATTCTACGGCGGCAGCGCGGCTATGCATAACATGTAAAAGAATAGTCTTTTTACCCTCCACTTTGTGCGGAATTTCATCATGTAAACAATAACATACAGGGGGTATATATTTGTAAATATGATTATGATTAAGTCAGTGCCTCATCGGCTATGAACCTTACCGCACGTCACTGCTTCTTAGTAAAGAGAAGTTCAGAAGACTCGGATCGTTCGTGAATGTCACATCACTATCACTTTTGGACGCAGATTTTTTTTCATCACAAATGCTTATGTGATCGATGCGGTGGAAAAGTAGTTTTTTTTTTTATTATTATTGTCTACCATTTACCCAGGCTGTTGGGATCTGTGAGATGAATCAATGAGGTGCTCTCCATTCACGATGGAGATTTTGAGAATTCCATGAAGTCATGCAGGTTGCGACCTTGAGACTGCAGTAGTATTTCATTACAAAAGATGTTGATACAATAAAGGGGAGCCATCAGAAGAACAGAGAGAGCTGTGTACTGGATGGGAGGAGCATGGAAACAATGATCTTATTGTGCTGGCACTTCACAGAAGCAGAGAAAGGCAAGAGTAGCACATGGTAGAAACATAAGGCTGTAGCTGTCTGACAACTGATCACATTCCCACTGGAATTTTGTCGGTTTCCTCTTGAGGAAGATACTATCCCTTCCTCCTTTCATGCTCATTTTGCATGTGTGAGCCTTTATTTGTTGCTGTTTTTCATGTCCCAGCTCTGTGCAACGATGCTTTTGTATTTTGTGTAAAATAAGCCCATAATGGAATAAGTGTTTTACAGCAGCTGAGTATCACACCAGAGCATGTGGTATAGCAGCTGGTCCTCATAAAGACACCATCACAGAGTCACGTTCTGCCTCATGTAGGCGTCAATAAGCCGGTTTCTGGAAAACATGGTGAAGAAAAGCAAAGTGGCAGAATAGTTTACCTTAAAGCACTTCTTTGCTTTTGTGCATTTGTGTTTCATAAACGTTTCTCAGTAGAAATAGTATAGAAACAGCTTCATTGTCCAACAAAGAGGAAATTCAGGTGTAACAGGAGCACCAGATATAAAAGTTCACACGAAACGTTTTTAGTGTCAAAAGCTATATAATAAACAAGATCGACAATAATAATAATATATTTAGCCTTTTTTGTTATACGTACAAACTTATAACAAAAATACTTTGCAGTTATTAGAAATATTCACTATCCAAAAGATGTTCAACCAAGTCAGATGAAGTTTTTAAAAATGTGCGAAATGGTAATGTGCATGTGTATTCAAAAAAGAAAAAAAGATACAGACTACTTACAGTACATTATATTAGTGCAGAAAAACATATGCAATAACTGAAATATTATTTAAAAATTAGTAATATAGGTGACTGGGCAAATGCACTTAAGTGCATATGTGCATATGCACTTATGGAGTTAAGGATCTAAACACTTATTGATTTTGTTGGGAGCAGTAATAATGATACAGTCTAACAACTGCTGAGAGGAAGGATCTCCTGTAACGATCCTTTATGCACTAAAGATGCAGCTATCTGTCACTGAAGGAGCTCTCCAGTTCAGCCACAGTTCCATGCAAGGTGGGAGACATTGTTCATCAATTATGTTATTTTAGCCAGAGCCCTTCTGTCTCCCACCACGTGCACTGGGTTGCAGAGACATCCAAGCACAGAGTTGGCCTTCCAAATGAGCTCATCAAACTGCTTCCTCACAGCTGTAGGTTAGCTGCTGCTCCAACATACAATACCTCTGAAGAAGGCTGATGCCACTGCAGCGTAGCTGATTCTGCATTGTGTCTTGTGGGAAATAACAGTCAAACCAGAGTTGATTTGAAGGCACTTTTAACGTTCCTGCATTCAAATAGCAGAAAATAGAAGTCAGAAACAGGCTTTTCTCATCACAGTGTTCCACAGCACCTGTTTAACCATGGACAATACTATTTTCAGCTCATGGATGTAGCATCTTCATTAGCAATGTTTCATGTAGCATAAGAGCAGCTACATATCTGCTAATACAATTTTATTGCCTTTTAACAAAGCTGAACTGCTCCAAAACACATTATTTTACAATAACAGTAATTGAACTATCACTTATTATGTTTAAAATACACTTATTAAACACAAAAAAAATGTCATACCTTCTCCCACAGAATCAAAACAGGAAGAGACCGGATTGCGTGGGACAATGTTTCACTCACTACATTGGTAGGATCCATTAAACTTGTCATTTTAAACACCGAACTGACACTCAAAACAACAATCCATGAACCCAATATGTTTGGCAGTAAAGATAATACTATTACATTCATAACACACTAAATACAAATAAAAATTCAGAATTTCCAAATGGGAAATTACCCGTTTTGCAATGGATCTGTCGTCTTTTCAAAATAAAAGCTGCCGTTGCTCAGTTAATTTCCTACCAGAATAACTTCTCATTTTACAGTCTAGTATAATAACATCACACTGCTACACCATTTCAGAGTCGGGAGCACCACCTGCGCTCTAAAAGACTTCAGACTCCTTAGCAGGTATAGTCTGCACTGACCTTCCCTATAAAGAGCTTCAGAGTTATGAGGCTGTCCAAACCGTTTCAATAACTTTTTCAAATCGTTCACCCACCCTGTTTCCTGCAGCCTGCGACTTGACATGTGGACTGAAATTGACTTCAAACTTCTCCAAACCCTACTGTTGTTGCTCTGCTACAGCTGATCCTCCATCTTCTTTAGTCTCCTCAGACCATCTCTTCACTGTGTGTCACAGCTGGTTCTCTGTGTACTACGGATTTATACACAGGTTGGAGCTGAAGCAGGTTGTGATCTGAGCCTTCCAGGTGAGGCAGAGGTTGATGAGCTGTATGACTCCTTGATGTTGGCATACAGTAGATCTAATGTGTTGGTAACATGACATACCGGGTGAAGGTTGGGAGAGTGGAGAACATGGAGACGTGATTAAAGTCCCCAGAGATCAGGAAGAGGACCTGTGGGTGCTGTGTTCAGTGTCTGCTGATGGTAGTGTGAAGGTCATTGCAGGCTACTGCAGTGTTAGATACACAGTTATCAACATAACATGTGAAAACTCCCAAATAGATGATAATGCCTCATACTAATAGGTAGTAGTGCAATGTCTTTACTGCAGAGCGTTTCTTTGATGGTTAAATGTTCAAAGTTACACCATCTATTTTTGACAGAAACAGCTTGAGCATCTCTTCTTATCATTCTCCCTGTTTCTGTTGGTGCAGAGTAAGTAAAAGCCGTCAGTGTTCATATGTGAGTCCAGAGTTAGCACAGTTAGCTACGTTTCCATGAGGCAAACGAGACTCCTTTAATGGTGCATTAGAGCCACTGACTTGTCGAATTTTTAGGGAAGAGATCTTATGTTTCCCATAATGGTGGATGGCATGATGGTCGATATTGTGTTCCCTGATTGTGAAACCTGCACATCTCCACACCTGCTCAGCTCATGGGGCATTTTGGGTTGCTCCATGAGAGACAGTGCAGCAGAGCTACAGCTGCAGTTCCCTGGTGTGAACAATGATCACATGACTGCTCACACAGTCTCTGAAGAACAACGATGTAAAATACAAAAACATGTTTTTTTTATTCACACGTTTGAGATCTTCAACAAAATAATTTATCGTATGAGCAGAAACTTAGGCATTTCCAAACAGCTGACACAGGAGATTCAAGGATTTATCAAACAGTGTTTTTGATGAAGGAATGACATCATAATATTTTATGAAGACAAAAGTCTATTTTGCGTAATACCCTCCCTTTAAAATTCAGTTAAAAAAAAAAAACGTATTTTTATGCAATCTTTGAATTTCTTGCAGTTAAATTATTTTTAAAAAAATCATTCACTTACCATTTTTATTTAATTATTTTCTTTATGTGAATTCAATATTTGAACTTTCTGGCTCATGTTTAGGTAATTCTTTTTGGATCTTCACAACTTCTGTTCCCTAAATCATGGGGCAGATTACACCATTAAGAGGCTTTTTTCCTAGCGGTAAGGAGGAAAAAACCCTCAAGACCAGTAGGGCGCTACAGCACACAACATTGTGTTGGCATTGTCACATAACACTGACAACTTTTAAAATAGTTTAGAGTATTTTTCTGTTGTACCATCATCTTCAGAATTATATGTGTTTTTATATATTAGTATACAAGTTCCTCCTGTGTAAAGTGGCCACACAGTGATTTCAGGAGAATTGATAATACTCTGACTGAAGAAGTATTTTATAATATGAACTCTTTCACATATAAACATTGAATACTGAGGTTATAATAAACATATGTATTTAAAACTGCATCTCTGGGGCCTAATGAGTATCTTTATACATTGTAGTCTTTTCATGTGGTATTATTATATTGATATAAATTCAAAAAGTGCTCCTTAAAACCTCTATTGGAAATCCTTTAACCTTAGAACCACTGCTGAAGAGAGGTTTACTTAAAATCTCTGTTTAAGTTGATGAAATATTTAAATCCCACAGCTACTTTCACGGAAATGTGTTTCATTTTATACAGTTGCAGTGTGACCTAGAGAGCAAAATCATAGAGCTAAGAGGATACTGTTTTAAAAAAACAAGCCTCTGAGTTATCAGTAAGCTTGGCTGGGCTCCCACACTATCTGACTTATCTGTATTTTTGTACATTATAATTCAGTTCACATTTGCTCGCAGTTTTCTCTAAGAGAAAAATTTTATTTCTTCACATCTCATTTCTCTTGGTTTTGTCTTGTCATTATACAGAAAGCCTGTTATGCATCTGTTTTTAACTATTCACAGTTTCATGGAAAAAAAATTCAAATTAAATGTTGCATAGAAAATTTGCAGATTAAATCATCTTGTTCATAAATACTTATCTAATTTTTATTAGTGATTCAATTGCAAAGAAGGATCATATGTGTCCACAGTGTCCTGGAAAATTCAGCTCTTGACAGTAAAGTTGCAAATAGTTTTTCTGTAAGAAAGACAATTACAAGTACTTGGGAGTTAAATGTTACAGATTATTGCAATGACATTTGCTCATGTCAAACATTCTAGTATGCTTGTTTATATTTTGGTCAGTGGGTACAATATTAATAATATATTGCTTTCATTTAATTCAGACTTCAAAGCTAAGAAAGGTAAGACTTTGAGGCTTTCGTTTGAATCTAAATACCTACCCAGTAATTTTTCACACCTATCCCACTAGACCAGGAGTCCTGGCATCGAGGGCCGGTGTCCTGCAACTTGAAGATGTGTCCCTGGTTTAACACACTTCAGTCAAATGGCTGAATTACCTCCTCAGTGCAGCAAAGTTTTCCAGGCCTGCTAATCACCTGATTATTTGACTCAGCTGTGGTGAAGCAGAGCCACATCTAAAACCTGCAGGACACTGGAGCTCCAGGTCTGGACCTGAGGATCCCTGGGCTAGACCTTCATCCACCCATTATTTTCACCAGAGACTGACACATATATTATACAGTATGTCTGTATAAAACATAGCTCCCTTCTTGAAGTGAAAGTGGATGTCAAAGAAACTCTGCTAGAGATGTCTTTTCATGTTTTTATTTAAACATCCCAAAACGTGTTCATTGTTAATTCCATGGGTCATCATCATTCCTGTGTTAATTCAATGTTTTTCTGACTGCCTGCCAGTTTACATGCAGGCTTCCTCCACCCAGTCTCACACTGACTCACACTTACCCTCTGCCCTGTGTGAAATTGTCTCTCTTCATTAACATTTCCACTCCTTACCGGGTTGACAGCAGATAATCTGAACTCTTCCTCAATCTGACCCTGGTCACATCTCTCTCCTCATGATGATGATGAATCACCTGAATCACTAACTATTTCTATTTCTTATTTTCAACATTTCTCCAATTTGTTTCCTTAAAAGTTTGTATTTAAATAAAATGGAGACATTAGTAGTGCATTCAGTTGCATATTCAGTTTTTTTATGAAACAAAGATCTTATGCCATTGATTTGAGTTGAAAGCACGTCTTTTCAGTTTTATTTTCAATCCAATCAATCAATTTTAATAAAAAAAGATTTTAACTGTGTCGGTACCTTTTACTGAAGTTCTGTTGTCCTAAAAATTAATTTCTTTCTCGCAAAACAGTGGAAATCTACTTCAATGAATTTGCTGTAGGAAAATACCTGGAGAGGAAGCGAGTTGCAGTAAATGTGGCTGAAAGAAAACATTTGGAAACTTCCGCAGGATGTGTGCGATTTAATAGACCTGTGTTTGTTGAAACTCTATTCAGCTAAGCAAACACTCCCTATTGACTTTATGGAGAGCTGGAATATGAGCCGACAGGAAATGTATACCTTAATTAATCAGAATAATTGACAGTCAAGGAAAGATGTGTACATGTGCAATCACCAACTGATATTTTTCTGTTCCCTGAATATCTCTGCAGAACCCCCCCTGGCACCCTTGAACAGACTTGGATTACATCGCAAATGGAAGAGGTCAAAAGGCTTTATGCTTCTGCTGCATGGGGGAATATTCTCTTCAAGAGGAATTTGCCCCTGACCCTCTCATTTTCTTTATTTTTCCTCTTTATTTGAGATACCACTCACGGTCTGAGCAAACAAAATCAATAAGCTTCACCTAAGTTCAAAACCAAATCTAATCATTAAAGAAACAGAGAGAAAACATACTCATCAGCATAATGGTTCAATGAGGGCAAGTAAAGCTGCAGCAACTGTTACCTTTGCTAAAAGTAGATCCACAGTGGAAGGGATAGACAGGAGAAATCTCTTAAATTTACTTCTTATTTTCTTGATAAACTTCAGTTTCTTTTATTTTTACAGGCATAGAATTGGCTTTCTTTACATATCAAATTGACTAAACTGTAGGCAGCAGGGGTGCCGCCAGCAATCTTGGGCCCCATGATAAAAAAATAAATTGGCCCCCACCAACTGTTACAATTTCTTGAGTCTATTTGACCCATAAAAGGCATAAAATTTTTAATTTCTGCAACTGCCTTGCTTTCTTTGATACTAGGACAATATCTATTGCTAGTGAAATTTTCATGCAACAGTCTGTATGTTGTATTCAAATAGGCTGCTTACATTTTTTAAAAATTTGTTTTAGCTTACTGAAATGTCTCTCCCCACGAGCAACAGTCATAGACAACATATAAATAAAGCAATCAAGACTTCTCAAAAAATGCTATGTAGTTGCATTTCATTCAAGCTGCAGTGTATAACTTTAATAAAAAAAACAAAAACAAACATGTTTTCTCTATATTTGAGCTGTGATACCATGTTGTGATAGTTTGTTATTGGAATTGTCCTAATTTTTCCCCCCATACGGCGCCCCTGATCGGCAGTAATGAATGGCCAATACACATAAATATATATGTATTGTACTTTTTCCAATCAAAGTAGTTTTTCTTTCCATCTCAAATCAAGTAGTCTACCGTCACATCAAATCCTGCAAACAGCTCACTGCAGCCTCAGTGGCTGAGAAGGTAGTACAAAGTTGAACTACAACTGGAGTTTTAGCAAATTTGAGAATGTATGGAAGTAAATTGAATCCATAATTTTTTTTCAAAAGAAACAAACTTTTAAAACAACAACAAAAAAAAAAAACTGAAAGAAAAGCTTTGAAACTGAAGAAAATGAGTATGGTGACAGGGTCTCAGATGCCTGTGGTAACAATCGAAGACTCCCTATTACATGGTCCCTGAATGCAGCCATTCAGGGACCATGAGAACTGGAAATGTCTATTAAGCATAATCAAAACAGACACATTCACTATCGGTATTAGTGAAGTGTAGAGAAATGGCCCAACATGGGCTGGCCTATCACTGTAACAAGGATTTTTATGTGTGGTTTTGCTTCTTCTTCTTCATTGGCGGAAACTTCATCTAGTTTCTGCTGTGTTTTTCGGGCATGCTGAAAAGAAACTTTCTTTAGTCTTCTCAAAAATCACGTCGTGCATAATTCTGACTTAGGCCGACTTGAAGTTATGAGCCAGCAGGGTGGAGAAGGAGGGCATCATCAGTATGTATGCCCATTCGCCGATGGTCACCTGCACCCCGAGTGTGACCCTTTCCTTAAGTCGGCCAGCCCATTCTGCTGGAATCTTGTAATCCTTCGGACCCGATGTCCAGCATGTATGCTTGCCATCCATCTTTGGTTTGCATTTGGCCCCAAAGTCAGGCCCTTTGCCATCCTTTCGGATGTCCTCTCAATGTCGAACACCTCTTGTCATGAAGTGTGTGGTGAGGCGGTGAGGCAGACGCTGGAGACCCAGGTAAGATTCGAAGTGATGATGATTTAATGATGAAATAATATATAACAAACAGTCCAGCAACCGTGGCAGCACTGCTGAGCGAAACACAGGGACTCAATGCAGGTAGCGCACGGCAAACGAGTGGACAACGCAACAGACTGCAAACATCTGACAAGGACCCGACGAGGAACACAGGACACAGGTGACACTAAATACACGAGGGGTAATCAGGGAACGAGACACACCTGGGAACAATCAAAGGGAGACAGGACAACACGGAGAACACAGAACTCGAAATAAATACACAGAAAACTCGAAAATAAACAGAAAAACACAGAACTTGACACCTCTGCTTCTTTCTTCTGTCTTCAATGCTGTCCTACTCTGAGTGCCTTTACTCAATGGGTTGTAACCTTGGGGCAGAGAACATGCTTTCTTCAACGTCCTCTTCTTCTTCGGTGGTGAAAGGCTTGGGTTTTACTCTGCTTGTTCTTGCCTTTCTTTGACTTTCATCAGGCAGGTTATGTTGGACTTCTTGATCATATGCTTGCATTCCCGGTCCTTCTTCTGCTCTGGCAGCAGACACCCTTGATTTTGACTTGGTATGCTCTATGGTGCTGGCCCTATTGTTCTGGGAAGTGTTTGGTCACTCAGTATTCTGCTTTAATGGGAAAAGCGTTCTCTTCTCGGAAGTCAAATGGCCTGCACGCTGTTGTTCCTCTAATTAGGCTGCCATCCAAAGGCCATGTTCTCTCTGGCACCAGTGCTGGTTTGGATCAACCACTATCACCAATTCCTTTAATGCAAATAGAAGGCAGAAGTCCTGGGCCATGGTTATCACCCCTTCTTCTGCTACTGTCTGTGCAGTGTCCCACAGGAGGCTGTGCGATCTGAGCCACTGGACCCTTACCACCATTCGTCTTAAGCCCTTGTTTTTGGTTGCAACTAGTCCTTCTTTCACTCCATGCTACATCTTTTCTCGATAGATTTTGATGTCGTCAGCCTTTTTTGTGTAAGCGTCAAGTGGGACAAGGATCACCACAAAGTAGGGGAGGTTATAGGCATGAACTCGAATCACATCCCCTCTAATGGCTTTGGTATTGGTAATCCCAGCTATCCTCACCTCTTCTTGGTAATTCTGATTCACCCTCATCCTCCACGCAACCCTTCAGGTTGTCCAATCTGATTGTTCAGGCAGAACCACACTTCTGCTTTTACACACCTAGTTCCTAGGGCCCTCCTAGACGCCACTTTGTTGTTGTGCTCCAGCCAGCCCCACCCACTTCCCCTAAACTCCTAGGTTGACTCGTAACCAGCTCTTTATCCAACGCCTCTGAAAAACCCCAGAACACCTCAAGTCTTACTCTAATTTATGGTTCTTGGCATAATCTGTTTAAGCTGGTGCCGAGAGAGACTCATCTAGCCACTAACTACATACTATCCAGATGGCATGTGCTTTTTCAGTTAATTGAGCAATCAACTAAGTAGCCCAGTAGCTGCATAACTCCAAGAACCACAACTATTAACAGCAGCTCTCTCTCTAATTAACAACTTGAACTTGTCATCAGGCTAGATTAACTTTAGTAGCTTGTTCTAAACTCCAACGGCATTGTTTATATTAATCTCTAAGATAACCATTAAAAACCTCAAAAACTCTGGAACCATGCACCATTGGTTTTACAATCATCAAAAACACTGTAATTAAAAGATGACACCTATAACTTGATTGTTTACAACTTTGCTTCTTTATTTTAGTAAGCTTTTAGAAAGCTTAAACAATAGCAAGAATTCCAACAATCAATGGTGATAAATTCAAAACACATACTCAAAATCAACTTTTTGTCCTTAACCACAACTAGGAGTGGCTTTGGAGGCATACCCCAAATGACCAGTAACTTCCAGCATCAGATGACTATGCAGTCCTTGGTTAGGAATTTGCCTTGTCACAGCAAAATCCCCCTCTGGATGGATGTGGAATGTGGGTTGATCTTGCCTTCTGGATCTGTCAGTATCTCATTAAGCTATAGAAGTGTTGTCCATCGACCAAGTCTGATGCAGGTAATAGGGGTTTCAACAGAGGGTTTAATCTTGGCACCACAGGATTCCAGAAATCCTACAGAACTTGTGGATATTCCAGGGTGGAAGCTAATCTGTGTCCCACCACACAATGGAAGATGTCTCACTTTGCTTAAAATTTTCTTACTGGATCATAAAGAGTCTCATCAAACATTGTCAGCATTAGTTTGGTCACAACCATATATGTCACTGTGGCTTTGTGTGGTGCAGTGCCACTTCCATCTGATCTCTTTTTCCCCTCAGACACAAACCCTCTACCCCAACCCTGCCTTCCTGCATGAAGATTTAACATGCTCTCAGAAAATGTCATGCTACGCTTCCTTTTCTGCAGCACTGATATTTTGACATTGATCACCATCAAACTGTCAACAACATAAATAGACGGAGGTGCTGGGGTAGTAGGGAGGTGCTGTGAGATGATAACATGGCTTTCCTCATAAATGATTTTCTTTCAACAGAAAATGTGCACTGAAGCAGGATTTACTACTAATTTGCAAATTTTTCTTTGAGGGAGAAAATTGAGATGGATGAGGCCTGTGGTCTGCATTACTGTCACAGAGGATGGATAATGGAAGTCTGCATAGCTAGCTGAAGTACAGTGCTCACTGCTTTTAGTCACTCTGTATATAGGATCTTCATAGAATAGAATAGAATAAAATATACTTTATTGATCCCCAAGGGGAAATTGCTTATTTGTTGAAAGCTACTCCATCTTAGGTAATAAATACAAAGTTTGTAAAATATATAATTTAGGTATATATAAGAGTGATAAGTTCAAAATGACCAGATATAAATAAATAAATAAATAAATAACAAGCGATCACATGCAATATATTAATCAATAAATAACCTTGAAATGAGTGCAGAAAAAATTGTAATCAATTGGCAAAGACTTAGGCATTGTAAAGCCTGATGGCAACAGGCAGAATTGACTTTCTGTGGTGCTCTGTGCTGCACTTCATGGAGTGGATGAGACTCATTCTCTCTGATACCACTGTCAGAGAGTCCAGCTCCACTCCAATGACGTTACTGGCCTTCCAGATCAGTTTGTTCAGTCAGGTGTCCTCCACCTTCAGCCTGCTGCCCCAGCACACCACAGCATACAGGATGTCACTGGCAACCACAGAGTCATAAAACATCCTGAGCAAAGTCCAGGAGATGTTGAATGACCTCAGCTTCCTCAGAAAGTAGAGGCATGTTTGGGCCTTCCTGTACGCAGCATGTGTTCTTGACCCAGTCCAGTTTTTCATCAGTGTGGACACCCAGATATTTATTATAGTTCTCCACAATGTCCACACTGACCCCTTGGATGGTAACAGGGGTCACCGGTGTCCTGATCCTCCTCCTCAGAGCCACCACCAGTTCCTTGGTCTTTGTCACATTGAGCTGCTGGTGGTTCAGCCCACACCATGTGACAAAGTTGTTCACAGTACTCAGTCTCATCTCCCTCTCTGATGCAACCAACCACAGATGAGTTATCTGAGAACTTCTGGAGACGACAGGTCTCAGTGCAATAGCTGAAGTCGTATGTATAGAGTGTGAAGAGGAAGGGAGAGAGGACAGTCCCTTGTGGAGCTCCTGTGTTTCTGACAAAACTGTCTGACACACAGTGTCGCAGGCACACGAACTGTGGTCTGTCAGTTAGATAGTCCACAATCCAGGACACAAGGGGGGTCCACCTGCATCGCCGTCAGTGTCTCACCCAGTAGAGCTGGACGGATGGTGTTGAATGCACTCGAGAAGTCAAAAAA
>CAEFZY010029409.1:0-49520 GCA_903066815.1 Brachyrhaphis roseni | reverse complement strand
GCCGTATTTCCTTCTTTTAAACTCTAAAAATAAACAAATGTTATTACTTCAATGGAAAAACATTTAATTAAATAATTTTTTGGCAGTGCTCCATAATGACAATGGCTATTTTTAGAACTTGCTCCGCGGGCGACTGACAATGTCCCCGAGGGAGACCGGGTGCCCGCGGGCAACGCGTTGGTGACCCCTGTTCTAGAACCTCTAGAACCTCCAGAAGCTCTAGAACCTCCAGAACCTCTAGTACCTCCAGAACCTCTAGAACCTCCAGAACCTCTAGAACCCCTAGAACCTCCAGAACCTCTAGAACCTCCAGAACCTCTAGTACCTCCAGAACCTCTAGAACCTCCAGAACCTCTAGAACCTCCAGAACCTCTAGAATCTCCAGAACCTCTAGAACCTCCAGAACCTCTAGTACCTCCAGAACCTCTAGAACCTTCAGAACCTCTAGAACCTCCAGAACCTCTAGAACCTCTAGTACCTCTAGAACCTCTAGAACCTCCAGGACCTTCAGAACCTCCAGAACCTCTAGAACCTCTAGAACCTCCAGAACCTCTAGTACCTCCAGAACCTCCAGGACCTCTAGTACCTCTAGAACCTCTAGAACCTCCAGGACCTCTAGAACCTCCAGAACCTCTAGAACCTCTAGAACCTCCAGAACCTCTAGTACCTCCAGAACCTCTAGAACCTCTAGAACCTCCAGAACCTCTAGTACCTCCAGAACCTCCAGGACCTCTAGAACGTCTAGAACCTCCAGAACCTCTAGAACCTCTAGAACCTCTAGAACCTCCAGAACCTCTAGAACCTCTAGAACCTCCAGAACCTCTAGTACCTCCAGAACCCCCAGGACCTCTAGAACCTCTAGAACTTCTAGTACCTCCAGAACCTCTAGTACCTCCAGAACCTCCAGGACCTCTAGAACCTCTAGAACTTCTAGTACCTCCAGAACTCAAAGTGAGTTTGTGGGGAGGAACTGGTGAAAGTCCAGCAGGTTTCTCTGGTTTCTCCAGACATCCTGAAGCTTTTCCACTGAATACGTTTCACTCAGCATGTTAATAAAACTTTCTTGTATCGTTTAACTTTATTTCTCATTTATGGACTAATTGGTTTGGATTTCTCTGAGGCTTGTTGCTCATATATGATGTGAATTTTATGTCATCAGCCTCATTAGAAACTCATGTACTGGGAAACCTGAGCTTTAATTAATTAATTTATATTGAATAAAATGTGGTGAGATGATTATGCAATGTGCAGCGAGCAACCAATATTTTTTGTTTTACGTTTTTATTTCCATGCTGACGGTAATCCTCATGTATAGAGATTAGCCCCCAGTGGCTGAGAGCAGCACCACTTCCTGTCCAGAGGTGCAAAAACATCAGTGAGCCAACAA
Organism: Brachyrhaphis roseni; assembly: GCA_903066815.1. NCBI lineage: Eukaryota > Metazoa > Chordata > Actinopteri > Cyprinodontiformes > Poeciliidae > Brachyrhaphis > Brachyrhaphis roseni. Next base: position 48,133 of record CAEFZY010029409.1, on the reverse strand, counting down.
AAAGCCTAAAACCTGAGAGCTGCAGGGACAAAGACCTACTCCACCAATCATGTCGGATTACTGCCAGCAGGCTGAGACAGACGGATAAACGGCAGGTAGGATGAAGAACCAAACGCCTTTTCTTTCATACATTCAGTAACAAACTGCAGCTTTAACTCACTGATTGTCTTGACCAGGTTGTTGTCTGTTTAAACCTGCAGAGCAAAGCAGTTCAACCCCAGAACATTTTTAAAAGGGTAACCCTCTCTCCATGCTGAAAAGCCCCGTTAGATAAATGAGTGGCCTGATTAAAATGCATATGGAGCCAGCATTAACAGAGTGTGTGGGCTCCTGAGAGCCCTCATGTGTTTGTTTCTTGGTCTCCTCTGCCCCCCTCCCTGTCTGGTCAGCTCTGAGTCAGGGGGCGTTTCATCTGTGCTATGACTAAACCACAGGGAGAGTTAAAAGTGATGGCAAACCCCTTTAAACCGCCACCCACACAGCTCTTCCAGGCCAATACTTCCGACTAAATGGTCTAATAAAAACTGAATGTACCAAGCAGCCTGCGCAACTTTAGACCAAAGGAAGGTCTGAGCGATATCAAAGAAACAATGCAACCACATATCAGCTGTAATACGAGAAGACATGCATGACTCTCCACACGCCTGCAGCAAAAACTTACAAAACTGTACAAGTGAAGGAGAAAATCAGTTTCTGTTGCCAACGCAGTTTAGTGAAGCAATCCAAGTTTATCTGTTTGCAGTGTGATGATTTACAGAACGTTTAAAATGAGCATGTTCTCTTATCTAAGAGACTAAATATAAAGCCATTTGCTAAACAATGTAAAAATATTTAAATTCATAGTTTAAAACTTCCTATATCAGAAAAACAATACAGGAGGGTCAAAGTCAGACCTCAAGGTTGATATCATTGCTGCTTCATCAGCGTCTCTGCAGACAAACGATCATTCAGTCAGGAATATCAGAAAATAACACTCACACAAAGAATCTGGAAAAAGGATGAAATGTTTGGCTATTAATCCTCAGCAGCTGGATAAAGTGAAGGGCAGCACATTTAACAGGCTCATTAAAAGTTTCAATTTAAAAAAATGTAGAGAAACTGAGAAGTTGGTCAGTTAGCTTGACTTTGACAACCTGTAAATGTTTCAGTTCAGTAAACTCTAACAGTGCAGCTGCTGTTTGAATCAGCTGTGATCACATGACCGGCGATCACATGACCAATGATCACATGACCAATGATCACATGACCAATGATCACATGACCGATGATCACATGACTGACGATCACATGACCAATGATCACATGACCAATGATCACATGACCAATGATCACATGACCAATGATCACATGACCGATGATCACATGACTGACGATCACATGACCAATGATCACATGACCCCTGATTGTGACTAAAAATAAACATCCAGCCTGAAAACATCTGGCTGTTTTCTTCTCAGGAAATGTTTCTGTATCTTTTGGTGTTTTTTCTGATGTACTTGAACGTAATCTCTGCTGTTAGCTAGTGGAGCTGTTATCAGTCGGTTACCATGGCAACTGGTGTGGCGTAAAAGCAGAAAAATAATGGTGTTCATTTGTTCCTAAACATGCAGCCACCGAAATTTCTGAAAGTCCAACAGACGATAAAAACTGGACTAATTGTACATCACAATATTTATAAGCAATCAAATAAAATAAAAAACTTAATAAAGTATTTATGAATCCTACAGCAGCAATTATGGGAGGCCTGGACTGCAGTCAAGACATTATTAAAGTATTAAATAATTTTCGCATAATTTAAATTCACTCCAGAATTATAATCACCATTTAGAAAAAACACAATCTGCCATGACCTTTGAACTCAGTGAGAGAAAAGGTCAATAAACTAACAGAGTGGGAATCAAGGAGCCGTTTAGGTGATTCAACCGATTTATAGTTAGCTGTTAGCGTCTATCCGCTGCGGCTCCGGTGCAAGAGAGCATCACAAAGCCATATTGGTTATTGATCAGGTCTCGTTCCACTGACCGTAAAACAAAAGGAAAAAACGAAGGAAGGAGGAAACAGTGCAGGTTCTTCCACCATGATGCTGGTTCTGATCCTGACTAACAAAACGTTTTGTGGCTCATCCTGCTGATCTTTTCCTCTCTGAACGCCCAGAGGAAAGTTTCACAGTTTCATCATGGTTGGAATATCACTGCAATCCTTTGTCAGAAATATTCTCCGTCTTCCTTAAGAGCAGCAGAAATTCTCTCCAATGGAAACAAAACCTGAACATCAATATTACAAACCTTTATTTGATTTTGAATGGAGTAATTATTGTCTTCTTTTTACTTTAAAAGAAGGTAATTCTTCCAGTAGCACTGCAACCAGAACTTTATATTATCTTAAAGAATGCATAAGAAATTCAATTTACATCTGAAAGCAGATACTGATACTTTTCAGAAATCTATTTTTTAAAATATTTGGTTCATTTTGATGTTTGTAAAAAGCTGCTGACTCATATCAGCTCCGGTCTAAAAACTGAAGCTGATATGAAAAAATAAACCCGTCTACATTAACCATCTGAGTTTAAAGCGTCAGTATTAAAGCCAGCGTCATGTCGCTGTGTTCTCACACAGGAAGTCAAGAAGAATATATATGATTAATTATCCCACCATTAAACTTTCCCATCTACTGCTGAATAACCCATGAGGAAGTCCCAGGTGGTCTCACTGCTGGATCCACAAACTTTTTACTTGGAATGACGCTGGGAAGGGAAGCAGTGGGAGTGAAACGAAAAGAGGAAAAACAACAGATCATTAAATTTGAATCCGGATCTGTCGGGCGGCTTGTCAGCGGCAACAGCCACGGGCTGCACTCAGTCAAACGGGTGAGTCGGTTTGTGTTTGCATTGCCCCTGGCTGCTCCAGGTAATGTCACAGCATAAACACTGTTGACTTGTGAAAACACTGCAAAACAATGCAGCGAGTTTAATTACATTTTCTTCGCCTCAAGTACAAACACAGAAATGAGATAAGCAGACACTTGGAGCAACTTTACAACCATTCAACTTTGACAAAGTGACGTATTGTAAAAGAAAATGCTTTCATAATCAAACCATCTGATGTTTGTGCCAAAGGTTCCCATCAGATTTCAGGTTGATGAAATGAAATATGTCCCACTTTTCTAGCCCCACATTGTGACGAAGGAGAAGGAAGCAGATTAACAGCATTTCTGCAATTTAAAGAAATGGAGAACAAAAGGCTAGAATGAAAATATTCAAACATTGTTTTATGATTTTACAAATAGAAAACTCAATTTAATAAAGGAATGCTCTCAGCTCTTTTCAGTGCAAGTCTATGAAAAAGCACCAATTTTTCTGTCATAATATAAAACAACATTCTCTTTAGTTGAAGTTATTGCTGCCTTTTAACTTTTTGAGTTGTGTTTATTAATTTCATCCATGTTTGAGGTCTTTTTGAAATTGCTCTATTTGCTTCCTTTGTCAGAGTGAAGAGTGACGGATCTGGATTCACTGTGGCGCTTTAGGTAACAAAGCCCTGAGTGATTACGTTCAGCACTGGAGAAGAGTTTGTGTGGGAAGCTGATGTTTTAACTGCCAGTCTGTCACGGCGATGCGTTCAGGGTAACTTTAAGCTTTTGAACGGGTTTTTCTTTTTACTTGTTTCTCAAGGCAAACACAGAGTGACCTTAATGCTTAATTATCTGTCAAAAAATAAATTATTAATGATAATTATTATAATGATATATAATGATAATTTAAGATAATTATTATAATGATAAATTTAATGTTTAATTTCCATATTATTAAACACAAACACAACTGGATTCACTGAAGGCTTCATAGAACAGACTGAATTATTAAAATACATTTTAAACTTCTCACTTCACAATGATGCACTAGTCACATAAATCAGCATAATATACACAGAAGTTATGGCTGAAATGTATCAATATCTGGAAAATTACAGGTCATGCAAACCTTTGCAAGGCTCTGCATAAAACTACAAGCAATAATCTAGTTTTATTTTTGCAAAGATGGAGAATCTAAAGTGTGTTTTCTGTGAAGCTGTTCAGTTGAAACAAATAAGACTAGCAGTGATTATTCTACATAACATCTACCTGACAGAGAGCAGCTGATACATTTTGAGTCTGAATTTTGTTTTGGAAGCAGAAAAAATGGGCAAGCGGAGGGATTTGAGGAACTTTGATATTTGGCGGGTAGATGGCTGAGTCATGGCATCTTCTGGGATTTTTCTGTCTGGCTCTGCTTGGAATCAGAAGTCATCCAAAAGAGGAAAACTGACCAAGCTGTGACAGGGTCACGGACAGATTATTAAGGCCTGCTAGGACAGAAGTTGGCTGGAGTTGTCTGATGGAGAGGAGAGGTCACAGGAAGGTCACATCAACAGGAAGTGGCAGAACACGCAGCAGGAAGTTCATGTTGGGTTGATTTCTGACAAAAATCATTCATCTGAACGCAGTTTAGGAACAAACACACTCCAAGGAAGACCGACTTTCCTGATAGTGATGAGTGAAAAACTTTTCTAACCCGGATGTTCAGGCTGGTTGTCCTGCTGGAAGCTGAACTTTGACCCCAGGCTCAGGTCTTCTGACGCCTCCAACAGCTTTTTCTCCAGGATTAAGTTGTTAGCTTATCCTGACTTTTCTCTGCAGTTATGCTGCTGGAAGACAAACTGACCACTTTTCCTGACTTTATTCTTCTACTGCTCTCCAACCTGCACTATTTGCTGTTATTCTGTTTCTTTATGTTCTTTTTTCTCCCTCCACCGGGTCTGGCATTCTGATTGGCTGCGGTTCCTTCCTGATGGGAGCCGTCGGCTCAGATACTCCTTCTCTCTCTCCTGATATCAACGTTTTACTCCTGGATCAGTGATTCTGTTTCTGTTCTGTCTTCTCAAACCTCCAGTCGGTCGTGACTGATGGTCGTTTATCCTGAACCAGGTTCTGGTTCTGGTTCTGCTGGAGGTTTCTTCCTGTTAAAGAGGAGTTTTTTCTCTCCACTGTCGCTACATGCTGAGATCCGATAGCTGCCAAATTTAAAAAACCTTTTCAACTTGCAGAGCCGATCAAAATCCTCTGATGGGCTGAAAGGATTTTGTTCAGAGCAGCAGAGAAATGTTGCTGTTAGTAAAATCTCACTGTAGATCTGTGTGTTCAGGTGTAAAGTGAATCTGAAGCTGATCGTAATGAGTGACGATCTGCAGCTGAAGCTGATTAAACGTTATTGCATCATTATTGCAAACAGTGTTTCATAACCTGAGATAATCTGTCGAAGCAGAGAAATGATAAATCTGGTCTGATGTAAAACCTTCCTGATCTGATCTCATCTGAGTCACAGTAACATTTTCACACATTTCTACAAAATGACTTAAAATAAAACTGAGAACAAAGTCAAATTTCCTCTTTGTTATTTAGTCAGAGGTTGGAAATAAAACATTGAGCTTTTGGAAGATTTATTTCCTTTTGTTGTTGTTTAGAAATCAACAGAGACATTAGCACAGTTAGCCAAATCAAGCTAACTAGCTGGCCATGTTTTCCATAATTAAATATATTTATAGCTGACACCAAATCACACAATAAAAAGATTTTTTTATCACTTCCTGATGTGAAATCAGAAGTGGAAGCAGCTTCATTTGAAATTTCTCAAACATTATGAGCGACTGTGTGATGATGAATCGGACCTGATGGGAAACAAACTGAGGTTTCAAAGCAACGCCAGCGAGGCTGTGGAGGACAGAACGTGTTTTTATAAACGATCCGATGAAGAACCAGCAGGTTCTGACTGTCCGGCTCTGATCACTCAGTCAGGATCAAACCCGACGTCGGGGCCAGCCTGCCCAGCAGTCTGTCGGTCTGCAGACAGTCTGTCGGTCTGCAGACAGTCTGTCGGTCTGCAGACAGTCTGTCGGTCTGCAGACAGTCTGTCGGTCTGCAAACAGTCTGTCGGTCTGCAGACAGTCTGTCGGTCTGCAGACAGTCTGTCGGTCTGCAGACAGTCTGTCGTCTGCAGACAGTCTGTTGCTCTGCAGACAGTCTGTCGCTCTGCAGACAGTCTGTCGGTCTGCGCTCTGCAGACAGTCTGTCGGTCTGCAGACAGTCTGTCGGTCTGCAGACAGTCTGTCGGTCTGCAGACAGTCTGTCGCTCTGCAGACAGTCTGTCGCTCTGCAGACAGTCTGTCGCTCTGCAGACAGTCTGTCGCTCTGCAGACAGTCTGTCGGTCTGTCTGTCGCTCTGCAGACATCTGGTGGATCTGAGGATGTTCAGATGATGAGACCCAGATTCCTGATATCCCAGCAGCATCTATTCATCGGATGAGTTTTGCTGATGCAGCGCTCCGTGTAATGAGGCTCAACAGATTGTTTGAGGCTCCAGTAGAAGTTTGTTGCCACCTGGAGACTCTGGGCGGGTTTCATCCCGGTTCTGTTAGCTGCAGATAAGCTGCAGCCAGCGCCGCCGCAGACAGACCCCTCTGCACAGAAATCATTAACTAGGCCATTTCTCATGGCACTTCTCTGATTTTCTCCCATCATTTCCACGCTCACAGTGTCTGCATTACTTAATGACTTTCTTGACTTTTCAGAAGTGAGGAAGTTCGAAGTGCAGCTTTAATCTTTGAAGGAAGCTGAAAGGTAATGCGGCGCTCCGGATGCTTTATTATGAAAACACATTTAAATAATCTTTGGATTTATCAGCTACTCCATGGACCTTCCTCCACATCACCGTAGTTTTAATAAAATGATTTTTTTCTGCCCAACGCACTGTTTATGTTTCATTCTCCACACTAAGTATAATGATTATTTCTGGTTTTTAATGCAGTTTAATCAGTGTTTGATTTCTCAGATGGGCTAAAAGCTAAAGGTTGCCATATTGGAGCTGAACTCCTGCAGTAGGACATGAATCCTCAGCTCTGAGCTTATCTTCTGCAGCAGCTGTTTCATAAAGCAACTGCACCTTTCAGCCTGTTTCTGGCCAGCCTGACGCCATCTCACATCCATCTGCTGCGGCGCCGCTAATCTGCCCACAGCTTCTGCTTTTAAAACACTTTTCACCTGTTTACACACCCAGAGATTTCAGCAGACTTTCTGTAACAACATACAAACATTCTCCTTCTACACCAATCTCTGGATCATAATTGGTCTCCATTTTGAAGAAATGACTCATCTGTTACTGTTTGAAAAGAAAATATCTGGAGGATGATGCAAAACATAATGTCCAAAAAGTAAATAAAAAGGATTCTGTTGAGAAATTAATCTCAGTTTTTCTTCACCTGAAAATATCAGTCAGAATTTTAACATTATGTTAATGTGACTCTAAACTCAGTCTGACACTTTAATACATATTTTAAGTCACATTAACAGTTTTAATAGTAAATATAATTTGAGGAATTGACTCGATACTCAAAGCCGTCAGTAAAGGTTTGACCTTCATCTTCCCGTCTTGTTTGGACTCAGTGTTCATGTCTTTGCTGTGACTTCAGTGGAAAAGCTCAAGACAAATGTCACTTTTATACATTTACAATTTTAGCTAGGGCCAAGACTTTAGCGCATTAATTTTAATATGTTAAAGATGTAAATGCACTTACTCACATTTTTATAAAACCTTCTAACATCTGGAATCTTTGTATTGGCTGGTTTCTGTAAATCTGACGCTTTTCCACTAGCAGCGGTGATGGACGAAGTCTCGGCTAATTTCTGCTTCTAAACGATCTGATTGGACGCCGGAAAAGACTATTGTTGTGTTCAAGTTGTGCTAAAAGGAATCAGTGAAGCTATTTAAGCCTAAAGTAGCATCTCAGTGCTAAACATGCAGCTAATGCTAATGTCAACAACCACAGTCCAGATTTCTAAAGAAGTTCCTGAAACTCTGGAGAGCTGAATTTACTCCAATCTGATGGTTGAAGAGCAGACTAAAAACTATAAATGTCTTTGTTATTGAGCTCATTATGTCTATTTATTCAATCATTTAGCAGCAAAAAGGCTTTCTGAATTGAAAATGTTGCTTATTTTATTAATATATTGCTTTCAATTAAAATGTGACCATTTACAGATCCTGCAGACAAATAAAAACTGGAATGGAGTCCCACCTCTAGTTTCATTAAACTTCAAAACCATCAGCAGTTAACCATGAGATGAACCAAATTTACATCCATTATTGAACTATTTTCTGTGTTATCATGACTGCCATAAACATCTGTGTCGTATCTGTTTGAAAGGCTTCGGAGGATGCTGTGTTACTGTGACAGGAAATAATCAGCTACTGGTTCCAGTTTGTCTCAGATGGTAGAGGAGGGAATAAACTGGAGGCTACTGCTGTGGCCTAATTCTTTGTCCAGATGGTCAGGGTAAGCAGGACTTCCAACAATTAATTACGGAGTGAGCTGAGCACGGTCAGCATTCCTCAGGAAGTCTGAGCTAACAGCGCCTCACCTGACCGCCTGCCTCTGTGGTCAACAGTCAGGAATCCAAACAGTCCTTCAGATATCTGGCTTCTGTCTGAAGAGCTCATCTTCTGTGGAGAAACGTTAACCTTTGTTCCTTTGTCACCATAACTTCAGTAAACCTTACTGTACAATAAATGACCGGTCTCAGGTTTCTACTAAGTTTGCTGCTTTTCCCCAACAGATTCATCGCTCAGAATCTCCAACAGATCTGAAAGCTTTGCTTCCTCTTTGCAGGGATGAACACATTTCTTTCCAAACAACTAGAAAATGTTAGTTTTCTCTTGGCAAGTGGCATTTGTTTGTCTCTGTTCTGCAGTTATTTTGATTTACTGCATATCCTTGATCATAAAGCCCATGAGCTCCATTACAGAATCCAGGATACAGAACATTTAATTCTGCTCCATTAATAGCAGAAAACTTGAAATCTGTATGTTTTCAAACAGCAGGCTGGATTCCTTAAGCTACTGTAAATAGTTCAGTATCAGGGAAAACGGATGTTTTATTGACATCAGTTATAATCATAGAGGAATAAATAAACTAAATGCATCAGAATGCATACGCACACGGTTCGATCGACGGGTTAAAGGTGTTAGATGTGAAATAAAACTGCAGTTATTGTTGTGGTTCATGTGAATCATCAGATATGAACTTATGTGTTAGCCAGCGTCTGTTTTTATCCACTGATGGCTGCAGCCGACATTTAGCTGCACACAGATGAGCCTATTATATTTCCTCCATGGATCTGCTGTTAAGATGATGCGTTTAAGTGCCGTTCATCATTTCAATGTTCTGTTAGCTTAGAAATTCAATATCATTCCTGTACGAAGGAGCATTTAAACTGCCCACTACAATCAGTGCTGGATCCAGAAGTCACAATATAACAATGTTAATATGATCCATTAACTCAGATAGAGACAGAGAAAGAAACAATTATTTTCAAATGTTGCTTCATCTGTCCAGTCCAGCTGTTTTCAGAGTGAGCTGGTTGCTTATTGCTTTTTAAAAATTCAAGCACCATAAATCATCTGCAGGCTGTGGCACATTTTCTATCATTACTGCATATGAAAGCAATTATGGCAACTAAATGAAGGATTCCTGATGTCTAATGCATTAAAGCTGGCGCTCACCCGTCGGCCTTCGTGTTTCTGCTTCCTCTGTGATGCTGTGATAATTCACTCTCTAACTGCTCACGTTTTGCTCTGTCAGTCAAACCAAATCCTGAACTTGAGTCACAAACTGCCACCAAAAGTGATTAAAGTGAGGAAGAGTCCTCAGCAGAGCCTTTTCTTCCTCTGTCCGTAATGAGGGCTGGCCTTGCAAACAGGATGAATTATGCTGCTGCTTTTCTTTAGCCTCAGCACTTCACTGAAACCTGAATGCTCATTACATCTCCGGACAAAACGGCTCACAATCCCTCACCTTTTCAGCACTAAGGAGATTAAACCTCAAGCTGACGACACACAAAGACCTCCATGCTCACTAACCGCAAAACTGTTCAAACTCTTCCAACTTTTCACACTTTCTTCAATTACATACAAACTTTAAATTATTGAAATGGGACCAACTGAAAGAAAAGCATACATGATACTCTGACAGGCCTAAAGAAATCCAGTCAATCTCAAGATTCATAAGATTTTTTTGTAATGGCTTCAGATGTTCATTGAACCAAATACTGGCTCATTAAAGAGTGAATTTCTGATATTCATCTGCAACGAGCCACAATCAGCAAATACTTGAACAGGCATATATCTGACTAAACACCAAATATACATAAATATGCATTAATAAAGCATCTTAGCTCTACCACAGCAGCTCATATCTACAGATTTCCTTATTCCTGCTCTTCAGCCAATCAGCACCAAGGACGGTAAACGCTGCTCCTGGATTGGCTGCTTCACAAAAGCATTTCAGCTCCATTTTCTTTGAAATATTTCAGATATGCTGCATGAAAAAAGAGTCGAGTGTTTGGAAGACTAATTGTGAGTTACGTTCTGCAGAAAAGTCGGCCTATGAATGGGGCGGAGCTCTACAGGGCACACTGCTGCAGCAACACACTGCTGCTGCAGCGACACTGCTGCTGCAGCAACACACTGCTGCTGCGACACACTGCTGCAGCAACACACTGCTGCTGCGACACACTGCTGCAGCGACACACGGCTGCTGCAGCGACACACTGCTGCTGCAGCGATACACTGCTGCTGCAGCGACACTGCTGCTGCAGCAACACACTGCTGCTGCAGCCACACACTGCTGCTGCAGCGACACACTGCTGCTGCAGCGACACTGCTGCTGCAGCGACACTGCTGCTGCAGAGACACACTGCTGCTGCAGTTTCTTATTCACAAACATAGATGCACTTTTGGTAAAAACAGAATTATTCTACTCATCTGAACATCTATTTTTAGCAAAGTGTCTCTTTTTACTAAATGTTTGGTATTATTTGCTCATGTTGTAAATTTGCCCAAGCTGCAGTTTTTTTCTGTTTTATATTTAATTTAATAAATCTGACCGTAAGAGTATTTCTGTTCTATTTATGTGCTCCTAGTTCATCTCTAAACGGTTAAAAAAAGAATATTGTAAACCATTTCAGTGTGGTCTAGTCAAAGCCGGGGCTTAAATATTAGGTAAACCTTAATTGTAGTTGTTGTAGAACCAGTGATTAGATTTAAGGAGCAATTATATTTTATTATGGAACGAGATGAGTTTTTATTTCATCTGTTGTTAAAATATATTTATGAGAAAATCAGCCAATTAAATGTCTCAGAGGTCAAACAGTTTTTCACAGAACCTCAAACCGACTGGCTAGTAATTTACGCTCCCATGATGTTTAAAGCGACATTGTGTTCAGTCGGACTTCAATAAAGTGAAAAGCTGAAGTCGTCAGTCAGTGCTGCAGCGTCCATCCAGGGCCGGACCGGGACACACTGGGGTTCTGCTGACGGGCCGATGCGGCTCGGTAAATCTACAGGGACATATGTGAGATGTTGGCGGCCTCACAAAGGGAGCTGGCGTGGGGATCAGTGTGGATCTGGTGGGGATCAGTGTGGATCTGGTGGATGTGGGGATCAGTGTGGATCTGGTGGGGATCAGTGTGGATCTGGTGGATGTGGGGATCAGTGTGGATCTGGTGGATGTGGGGATCAGTGTGGATCTGGTGGGGATCAGTGTGGATCTGGTGGATGTNGGATCTGGTGGACGTGGGGATCAGTGTGGATCTGGTGGGGATCAGTGTGGATCTGGTGGGGATCAGTGTGGATCTGGTGGATGTGGGGATCAGTGTGGATCTGGTGGACGTGGGGATCAGTGTGGATCTGGTGGACGTGGGGATCAGTGTGGATCTGGTGGGGATCAGTGTGGATCTGGTGGGGATCAGTGTGGATCTGGGGAGGACTCGACTCGGTTCGCTCCATCTGTGCAGCAGCAGGAGGTCAGCGGCTCACGCTAACCGAGGCGCTATGCAGCTCAGCTATTATAGAGTTATCACAGATACTTTAATTAGACAAAGAAACATTAGAATCAACTTACTGAACAGACATGTACACTCCAACAACTTTAGGGAATATTAATTAGTGATTGAATTAAAGATTCTGCTGAATCGGGCTCTGATGGGACTTTTCCATTTAAAGCACTTTCCTTCATCACCAGTTCTTGCTGAATAAAAATACATTATTATAACCAAATTAACTTCCATGACTCTGCTGATTGATGGGAAATATTTGCTGTGTAATAATTAATCAATTTTTAATCAGAAGTCTGAAATGAATACGTCTCTTACCAACAGCCTTCTAACTCTGCAGTCCTGATTCCCTGTTCTTACCTCGGAGCCTCACAGCGACAGGAAGCCGCGGCATCGCTGACCGGCCGGACGTTCTGCTCACACACAGAAAAACCATTCAGATCCCCTCCAAATGTGTTGAAGTTCACAAAGATCGCATAACGCAGGAATACAGAGCAGCTGGGATGGTCTGTTTGTCTGCTAATGCAATCAGAGGAGGCTAGCTAGTTACCTAGTCTGGTTAATTAACCCGCAGAGGTTTGGAGCGAGAGGAGGCTGTGATCTCAATAGGCCTACTGGGCTCAATCAAGGCCGCCAACTGAACACTGTATAAGCCATAAAAGTGTTGAAGTAAACACATTCTCTTCCCTGTGGAAGCCCTGGGGAGAAACTAATCAAACCGCAGAGCCGCACACAGTGGTGCCCATCCACCCAATGAAGAGCAGGAAGGAGAGAAAAGATGAAACTGTGAACCTGCAGGCCCCTGGCCCTCCAAACCTCCCTGGCCCGATGCTCCAAACCCCCCTGGCCCTCCAGTCCAAACCCCCCTGGCCCTCCAAACCCCCCTGGCCCGCCGCTCCCTGTCCGGATTGTTTTCTCTCCAATGATGGGAAGAAATCCTGGTTTATTGCTGGAGTTCTGCTTTGTCTGTAATTACATGCTTCACTTTGCGTGGTTTTGCTTCACAAAGAGTTAGCATGGTGCAATTAGGGCAATTTCATTGATCTTTGTGTAATCATTCAGCACAGACAGAGATCATTAGCAGGCTGTTGTTGATTAACTGCGCTCCTGTTTTTGTCTTTTGTTCCTAAAATGATAAGCCTAGTCTAACCCAGCGCCGGCGTCTCTCTGCTATTGTTGTGCCACTGCAATCTCTTTGTTTTATTAATTTTCAACCAAATGAACAAAAAGATCATTCTGGTTCAAACTCCACATGCTTCATATCATCATCGGGCTGCTCTAATAAAGTGTCCTAAATATGAACACAGAAAATAATACCACACTTTTTATTTCTATTTATTAAGTAATGATGGATTTAACCAGCTTTTCCAAACACACGTCTCATAATGGTTTATATAACGTAACGAAGAACAATAAAACACCCAGAGGGATTCGTTTCCTTCTTAAACTCCACCTGGACTGAAACAGAGGAAAACAGCAAAGTTTCAAATGAAATCAGCGGGTCAGAACATTTATCATCCATCCAGGTCTTCTTGTAAATGACGACAGGGTCTTGCCCCCAAATTTCCCAGGAACACGGGCAAAAAATAAATAATTAAAAGCCAATTTTTTCCCCGCGAGTCGCCTGAATGATGAATGATGAGGCTTCTGTTGCAGGTTTGAGGAGCAGAGTTCAGGCGTTGGAGGAAAAGAGGGACGACGGGGCAGGAGTGATGTGTGATGCTGCGGGTCACCTGCTGACCTTTTATTCTCCTGCTGGAACTGGTTGACAACATCTGTGTAACGCTCTTTTAACAAGACGCAGAAATCTACTCAAACTTACTAACATATCATTCTACGAATGCAAGTATAAAGAAAATGATGAAAAATATGTTCCAGAGCCAGAACACTGAATGCTGCTGCACTGGTTTCAGGCTCTTCAGTGATTTATTTAAAGCGTTTTTTAATAATTACACGGGTCACATCTTTAATTATGTTTATTAATAATAATACGTCGGTGCACAAGTTTAAACTTATTGAGGCTTTTCTCTAATCCTCAGGGTGAAAATGATAAAACAGATTAAAGCTGTTCCATAATCTGAAAAACTTTTTCTAACTATCAACAAGAATCAGCCAGTTTCTGCGCAACCTTTGATGATTCATTTAAATGACTTATTTTAGGGATCTACAGATGCTCCATTGGGCTGAAGTCCAAACCTAAAGTCAGCCTCTTCAATCCAGTCAAAACCTGAAACCGACCCGTCATGTGAAGGGATGTTAAGAAGGATCATGGCCAGACAAACATGAAACTCCTGATCAGCATGGATCCCTTTAGGATCCACTGGAATGTCAAGCGGTGGCTGCATCATGCTGTGTGATTATGGAACAAGAAACAGATGAGAACTGCTTCAAATGTTCTGTTAGTTTCAGGTTCTAGATGGTAAAACCTGAACAGAACCGGTTCTGAAATGAATGAAAGAAGCAAAAAGTCTTTAGAAGAGAAAACTGCCAGTCCTGCCAAGAAGAGCGAAAACAACTAAAATATACTAAATTATATTAACTCCTTCTGGAAGGATGGATGTATAAATGAGTCAAGGTGCCACTTCCTTCCTGAAGACGTTTCATTCATTTATGAAAACATAAATGAATGAAATCATAATGTCCTCATTCTTCACCTGGACTTTAGTTTTTACTTCCTGACTGATTATTAATATTAATCACATTGATATGAGTGGAAGTAAAAATCTGATCATTTCATATTGAAACTCCGTCAGTCCTGAAATGTGACCTTTGACCTCACTGAGTTCATTTCTAAATGTTGTAATTACATTTCAAAGCATCGACATTTAAAACATTTAACCAGCTGATGAGGCTCTGCTTCATTTTTAGAAACAAAACTGAGAATCTGCTAAAAGATGAAGTCATCTTTAAAAATGCGATGAAACATTTTGATTTTTTTACAAGAACAGGCATAAAAATCCAAACCACTGCAGGTGGACGGGATGGTTTGGGCTTTAAGAGGGTTAATAATCCTTGTTTTTCCAGATGAATCAGTGATTTCAATGGTTTGGGTTTTCTGTTGTAGGCTGAAAAACTCTCAACAATGAGTTTGAACTTTTTGAACAACAGGACGCAGCAGCTCTGCTTTCAACAGAGTGGATGCATTATTATTTTACTGGGTTTTATTCTCTGAACAGACAGAGACGAGCGTGACTCTGAAACCGTTTGGTTCTGGAGAAGGTTTCAGTTATTAGCTGTTTTAATAAAAAAAGCAAAAGATCCTGATGAAACATCAGGTCAGTTTAAGAGAGAAGGAGAAAAGATCTGGTGTCTGTAAATCTGAAAAACTCAACAGTAACTCAGAGATTTGACCTTTTCTGACACGTATCATGGTTATTTATCACTTTTATGGAAATTGTCCTCATCTCACGCAAATCAGCTATTTGTGTTTTGCTTATTTTACCTTAATTTTGTCTTATTAGTTCACTGGAGATAGTGATAAATTAATAATGTGTGTCAACATCACTGATTGATCCAGATACATTTCTGGCTGGTTTGGAATAATTTAGGATTTTGTGTTTTGGACGGACTTTAAAAACCAAACTGACCAGCTTTTTTCTTTTTTAAGCAAAAATTGCTCAAATTTTTCCCAAAGTCACAAAGAAACTTCCTCTTGGCAGCAGAACAAAAGGAAAGCGGAGCTTTAATCAAAGTGATGATTTCTTCAACAGTTAAGTTTCCTCTCCTCCTGCTTTTATTCCTGCTGAATTTCTAATCAAATCACTTTTTCTGCTTTGCTCCTTAAGCATGAATCTGCTCTGCAGAACACAAAGCAGGTTCTGGCAGATGAATCCAAACACATGTCACTTTCAGTCATTTTCTCAAGATGAGGTGTTTTTTTTAAATATTTTTTAAGGGCAGAGACAAAATAAGGTTGATGATGCTGACAGGCTGTGGCGTGAATGAAAACCACAGCAACATGTTTCTGGCACGTTTGCTTCTCTCTGGGTTTCCTGATTAACAATAGTTTAAGTCTACATGCCTGTTTCCAAGCGGATACTCCGCCTAAAAAACACGTCAACTTTATTTACACCATCCACTTAGCAGCCTGTCTTTGCCATTTAAGTCGGAGCATTTGTGTTTCTTGAAGCAGGAGAAAAACAATTTTCCTTCCCGACAATAAAGGCTACCTGCTGAGTGTGGCTGTGTTTACCATGTATCAGTTGAGGCAACGTGAAAGCCTGGGCAGACTGTTTATCAGACCATCCCATGTTTTATGTGACAGTTGAATCATAGCAGATATTACATTAGTTATCTCTTTCTGAGGGCAGGAGCAGCCTGCTGGTGAGACACAAGACATAAACCATTTCTTCAATTTATTCAAAAAATAATAACAGCTGGAAAATGTTGAAAGTTCAGGCTGTGAACGCGCTGATGGCGGGTTCAGATAAAGCTACGTGGCACACAGGCTGGTGGGTTTCCTTCCTTCCTTCCAGCTGAATGTGACCTTTGACCTTCACATCTTTAACTCTTCTAACAGCTGCTGCTCTCCCTCTTCACTAAAATATTCTGTGGCTAAAAATAAAAGAAAATCTTGAATAAAACTGGACAGACTGAACCTACAGGGACAGATATGATCAAAATCATAAACAATCTGCTTTTGGTCCAAATATCTTTAAAAATAAGACAAAACTCATTTACAAGTAAATAGTAAGCAAAATATAGAAGCTTGTTTTAAATCAATAATTCCTTATTATTGATGAAAAAGTTTTAGTTCCATTGACAGATTGTTTAATTTGTAACATCTCTCTCTCTCTCTCTCTATATATATATATATATATTCATATTTATAGGCAGGACTTAAATCTGTTTTGATTAAGTCTGATAAAAATGCTCTGCACTTGTTTTCTTCCAAATTTAGCTGATTTTATTTTGGCTCTTTAAACTTCCTGAAAGCAGATTTCAGATATTATAAAACATTATTTAATTATATAACCTCAAATAACCAAACTGCTTCATGGGCTTCTGATTAAATTCAACTTATAGAAAATACATTTGCTTGTGTCGTTATTGAAATGCCGTCCTTTAAAAATATTACTTTAATCCAAAATAAACTTTGTTCATTTTATATGAAATAAGGCATTCATTTCCAGTCTCTTCATAACCTCCCATCTCATTTCTTACACATTTTTAATATTTTTATTATGTTAGATTTTCTACTGTTCATTATTATTCTAAAAACAAACATAACTCTATTTAACCTTCCATCTGTCGCCACATCTGTTGAATTAGAGAATTTATCCGAATCCCAAAACAACTAAAGAGTTTAACTTAGATTTGTTTTATGCAAATATATGTTTGAGATTAGATTTAATTAAGATCAAATATCTGAGAGCAATTTTTAAGGATCTTAGAAAACATAGAACACAAAGCAGAGGTCAGGAAATTACCGCCGTTTTAATAAAACGTGTTTATGAATCCACATAAACAGACAAGAAAAGGTCAAACTGTTAGAACAATAAAAGGAATAAAACTCCCGTCTGTCGGCCACAGTCTGTCTGCTCTAAGAAATATGTGTGAATAAATATATAGATGTAGTTTAGTGTGAGAGTTTGCCGTCTTTTCCTCCCCCAGCCTCAGGTGAGGATATTATTGCGTTATGTTTTAGTTATCATGTCTCACACAGTCAGGTCTGAGAATGAATTTCTGCATGGCTGCCTGCCGTTTCCAGACTGATGCTTCACAGGAGCTGCAGCTAGAAAGACTTTCTTCTTCTCTGTCACTTTCTGTCCCTTTTATAAAACACAACCGTTTTTTATCTGCAGAATGTTTCCTCCAACAGCCACCTGTCCAGCAGCTGAAGTTCAGGGCTTTCAGTGACTGACGCTGGATGTCTCAGCTGTCAAACCTCTTTGATTTGATTGATTTTCTGACCTTTATGACACCCATGAATTTCCCCACCAACTTTGAATCTACTACTCAATGCAGATTTAGTTGAGCATCAGCAGAAAAAGCCTGATGAGCTGAAGCAGGAGCTAACCCAGGATATGAAATCTGTCTGAATGTTGAGTTTTCTGTTTCGGCCAAAGCTTCCCCTCAGAAACGTTTCTAAACAAGTCGAAGCCGTTAAAGTCGTTAATTCATGGTGTGGACAGGAATGAAAAGTAACTTGAGGCAGTTTTTCATTGATACGAGTCGATGAGATGTGAGATGGTGAATCACCAAATGGATTGGCGCCCAGACCGGCAGAATATTACAACTGGCCCACTCGTTCCCAGCCTCTGCATGGACAGACAATACAGCCTTTTGTCTTTCACATGAATAACAAAACAAACAAAAAACCACTATTACTCACCAATATTCTTAGATAATCACAGTAATATGCAAATGCGTCATGAAACATCTATTCTGCCGTGTCAACAGCACATAGATGCACAAAAACTGTTGATCGTTAAGTTGGTCTGAAATATATTTTACACTTTTACATGAAATGATTGTAAAGATAAGATTTAATATTGTTTTCAGAATTTTACTGCTCAATCTCAACAGATCCAGCTGGGATTAAACTGCAGAGAAAATTTAACCAGAACAACAAAACGTGTCTGAAAATGAAACTATTATTGGCAACAAAGTTTCTAACATGTTGAACACGAGTTAAATAAAAAGGTAAATCAAACACATAACTCAACAACTCGTTTGTTACGAAATGAATGCATGAATCATGATTGTTTTCATCATTTCTTTGTAATAAAAACATTTTGGTGTTATTTTTAAAAGGAGTCTTGAAACTTTTTTCTCAGGAAGCTCCTTCCAAAATCTACAGATGAAAGAAAAAAGATGAGAAAAAAAAGAAAAGCTGACAGACGGGACTCAATTTTTATTCTTTAAAGAATTTAAATAGTTTGATATCAGATTCTGCCATAACTCATAAACATGTTCAGGTTTAGTATTATGACAGTAAATGAGTGTTTTTCTTTCGATCTGAGATTATAATCTGACATGAAGTAAACCTGAGGCAGCGGTGCAGAAGTAAGAAACACTGCCACCTACAGGTGGGAGTTAGCATCACTGATCAAATGTTCTAACCAGTTTTACGGGAAAATTTGGAATAAATCAATAATTATACATTAGAATGAAAAATCAGGGATGTGTTGATTTGTGTAAAACTAGAGGGACTTAAGATCAACTTTGTAATATTATTATAACCTTATTATTTTTAAAAAATCTTTTTTGTTGCTGCAGACGACAGCAGAAGATGGATGTTTGCATGTTGCTGCCTGGCCAACCTTGGACAGGGTAAAACAGAACTGCAGCTAGAAATGGATACATATCTTTTTCAGTCAATATGACCAAAAGGGGCAAAAGCTGAGTTGCATTTATTCTCAGAAACATTCATCAAATGTGTCTCCTTTTGTGTTTATGCTGCTGGTGCATCCAGAGAGGACTTCTGGGATTTTCTTTTCTTTTGGTGGATAAAGTATTGTATTTTAAATTATTAGATCGGTTTTGAAGTAGGCTAAGAAGTGAAATGTTTGAATCTTACATGACTGTATTTTTCGGTCTGACATCAGGTTACCTCTTAGAAAATGCAGAGCGAACAGTTTGAAGTCAGAGACTGTTTTCTCATTAAATCAGCGACGCTGTTCATTAATTGTTCTGTGACTGACTGCAGAAGCAAAACAATGCAAAATATCACTGACTGAGATAACAAAACGTTTCCCAAACATCATGTTCAGGCGCGCTCGGCATTCACTGGCATTTATGTGATTAGTTGAGGTTGAAATTAGCGACTCTGTTCTCGCAGCCGGCCTTAAAGATCCTTCCCGTTCAATTTAACGCCATGTTGCCCTTGTCCTCCTCAGCTATTTGCCTGTGCCGTTCCAACACAGTGCATCACTTCTGCTCTCCGATTGGACAGGACGCGCTACAGTCCTCGCCAGAGTCTGGGTGACCGTAACCTCTCACCCAGACTCTGCTGCTTCACTTAGCTCAGATTTAATTAACTCCAAGCAGCAGTGCTGGCTCCACACCAGGAAAGGAGCAAAATTACAAACTAGAACCTCAAACTGACATGCTGGTGATTTGGGTGCAGTTAGTGAAATCCACGGAAGACAACACAAAGCTTAAGTTGTGTGCTTTGGGCTACCATGTCTCCCTGCTCACCCAGCTCTTTATTGCACCGATTTCCCAAACTTCACTCCTTCCAGCTTCCTCTGTTGTTGTAGCTCTGCTTAATTAGGCCCTACAGTTACACAATGCTATCAGCCTCACTGTTCCAGCAGGAGGAAGAGAGAAACAGAGACATGAGGGGGTTTCTCACTCAACTTA
Source organism: Brachyrhaphis roseni (assembly GCA_903066815.1). NCBI lineage: Eukaryota > Metazoa > Chordata > Actinopteri > Cyprinodontiformes > Poeciliidae > Brachyrhaphis > Brachyrhaphis roseni. Next base: position 27,907 of record CAEFZY010029409.1, on the reverse strand, counting down.
CATAAAACTGTAGGAGGAAAAAAGCCTGACATGCTATAACTCACCTCCAGCTCTCCCGCTGTGGGAGGAAACCAGCCGACAACATGCAGGCACATGGGATTGACAATGCGAGTTCGACATGGCGGCTGGATTGATTCTATATTTAAAGACATGCAAAGTGGCAGATCTATTTAAAAGCAGCGCGTCCAGCTGCTCCGGCCTCCTGAATCCAGAACAATCCGCCTGGACTCCTCCACAACGGCTCAGCAGCACTTGACAAATGTGCTGGCCTTGTAAAATGCTTGTTCAAGCACAAACATATCTGGACTATTTATCTTCCTGCTGGAAGATTTATCAGAATATGAAACCATATCAACCACAGCCATTTCGTCTGGAATCAAACCTGACAATAACTGGCAGACATTTGGCGAATGATAGATGGTGGAGAGTGGAGGAGAAGTGAAAATGGCTGCTTTCACACTAAAATTATTTCATGCTTAATATCCGCTTGGTTTCCTCCCAGTTATTCACATTTCAGTAATTCTGATGTGCTTTGAACAGAGATGCATCAGCGACTCAGAGTCTGGAGGAAAGATTTTCTCCTGGATCAGTTTCTCTGACCTCGGACTGATCAGCCAGAAAAACATCTTCTCTTCTTCAAGGTGTTGCATGAAGTTCTGCAACTGGACGCAACTTTAAGCACAAAAATATTAGATTTTCTTTATTCTAGCAAAGGGATTTTCAGCTATGTTTAATATTTACAGGCAGATTCTTTCATGCTGTATTTAATAAAAGTTGATGCTTTTTGATATAAATAGATTTCATTCAAGGTGAACTCTTCAGCCACTTCTAGATTTTTTAAAATGTCTAATTTAAGCTTGAAATCCTTTGAGAGAATAAACATCAAGGTGAGAAAGAGCTCGACTTCTTGTCTCCAATCCCAAAAATACACAATTTAAAAACTTGTTTTTCTCGATACTTTCGGTTAGTTTCCTTAAAATGTTGCTTTTCATAAGTTTGCTATAATTTTACCGTAAATAAAATGAAAATATAAAGATGAACAAACCAAACATGCTCTTTGACCTGAAAACATCAACATTTCCCCCCTGAATTCATTAAACTGACATATTTTTAGGGTTTCCTGAGTTTAATACAACAGTTAGAAGCTGAGTGGTTAGCTCCGCCCACTGCAGCGGGGTCAACAGAGGTCACACAGGAAGACCAAACATGGGAGGAGGAACAACAATAACTTAGATCAAATCTAATCCGAGACAGTATGATATATTATAGCTATAGTACATATATATATTATTGTTAAGTATAATAATATGATGTATTATAGTTGCAGTACATATATAACACCATGATTTTGATATTAAATCCAATAACTGAATTTTGTTTATTTTGGCAAAATGCACACAAATCATGTTAATATGATAGTAAACAAAATAATTCAAAGGAAAAACCACCAAAACAGCTAAAAGTCAGAAGTCTGATGACACATCAAACTTAAATAAAAAGTATTTATATCAGTATATTTATTTGTATTTACTTGATATTGGACCAATACCAAAATATGCAGAATCATAAATGGTAGATGAAGTTAAAACAATATCTGCTAGTTTTTCTGTTTTCTCTGGCTGACAGGCTCTTCGCTCATCAGTTTGAACCTTGGATTACTGCAGGTTTTTTAAGACACTGTAGAAGTGATACCAGTGACCTGACCTTTAAATCTGGCTCTGTGTCGTCGGTTTTGAATTTTGAGCTCCCGGCCCTTTAAAGGTCTCGGCACGTCTCTGATAGAGAGACCCTGCTAAATCAAGTCACAGGAAGTTAATTTGTTTCTCTAATTCTCCAGTCTCTGCAAAGTTACCACATAATTATTTACTGTGTGGAGTTGAGACTGAAACTGATTGCCTCATCTGACCTCAATCTAATCTGCTGCAGATTTTCATTTGAAGAGACGATGTGTGGGTTTTAGTAATAGCAAGTGTTGGAATCCCTGATTGGATCTTCCAACCCACAGCATACTTCTCCTTTTCTAAAAGTTTATTAAAGAGCTACACTGGCAGTAAGGTTTTCCAAAAAGCAGGTAAGTGGGTGTGTGTGTGTGTGCGTGTTTACTCTTGGACACAGAAGGGAAACAGCTATGCATAATGGAAGATCCTGTGAAGAGATGGATGAGTTATTGAGGAGAGATAAAAACGCTGAATCTGCTGCGATCCGGGATCAAGAGACACAAACTGAAAATCAGTTCAGTCGTTGGAGTCGGACGGAGCAGAAACTATAAAACGGTTCGAAAAGCTTTTAGCTGACAGATGATGAGTGATGTTACTCAGGATGAAGAGCCCCCCCGCTGTGCTGTGACTTCACATGTACGTTCAGATCCATGTGAACCCACCGGCTGGCTTCTACATTAGAACTTATTGCTTCCAGGTTTTGGGGAAACATGCAGCAAAATCTCAAATCCAATTTTCATGCAGCAAAATTCAAGAAAGAGCAATAAGAATAGTTAAAGCAGCACAGCTATGAACTTACTAATTCATAAAAACACTTCAGTATTTATTGATTTAGTTGGTTTGAGTGTAGCTGGAAACTCATTTTTACAGAGGCAAACATCATAACTACAACTAATAATATTTGCTTTTTTCTTTTAAATTTAGTGTTGATTAATATAGTAACTGTAATCATCCTGGCTTTCTCTCATAAGATCATAACACTTAATTATTCCCAAAACTGATTCTAACTCCTTAATAACAATAACATTTATTCAGTTCATTGTAATAATATGGAAGTTGCAGTGGAGTAGCTGCGTTTCCACTCTGAGGAATGATAATGAGCAGCTCTACCTCAAACCAAACGAAGTGGAGAGTCATGCTAAATGCTAAGTGTAAGTATGCTATGCTACACTTTAGCCCACCAGTGTAATGGAAAAGCACCATTAGCGCTGGAAACCTGCTGCCAACGTTTGCCTCTGAGGTTGATCTTCAACAGGATCTTTCACTTTAAATGACTTCCTTCACATTCCTGTCAAACATTCCCAGAATACGAGAAACGACAGTTTACCAGCTGATGCACTAATTAAAGACAACGACTTGAAGTAATTACTAAGCAAGAAGTGAAAATAGCACTTCCTTTACAAATATATCCAACTCCCCTGAACATTTTCATATTTTATCACATTACAATCATCACTTCAATGTGTTTATTGGGAATTTATGTGACAAAGTTTCATTTTTAAAAGCAGAGTTCTGTGTCTGTGGATGAATATTTTGTTTTGTTGGAGGGTGAACCTCCACTAGAGGCAGGAGGATTAATACAAAATATCAGTATCAATATCAGATTGATACTAGCATGATAAGATCAATACTTTTGTTTTGTCTTGAAATGTTATTTTATTGTTTTTATTGTAGTTTCTTAGTTCTAGTTTTGTTGTGATTTACTCCTAAGTCATAATCTTTCACACGGTTTAGAAAAAATGCACACAGGCATAAATCATGCAAAAATATTGTTGAAGTATTTTGTAAACTTTGTTGAAATTCTGTCCACTCAGAAAAAAATCACAAAAACAGCTAAAGTTCAGAAGTTTGATGATAAGTCCAACTTACATAAAAAGTATCGGTATCAGTATTAGTATCGGTGATACAGGCGATGTATTTACTCATCGGATTGGTAGTAAAATATGCAAACCATTTCCACAACGTTCTCCCTGACCTGCTGCTGGGTTCCCTGGTCTTCATGATGCTGCTTGTTCTCCAAAGAACCTCTGATGGTTCTGATGGGAGAACCTGACAGCAAATAGTGGGACAGATTTTTATTTAGGGGTATCCGGGTAAAGGGAAACAGAGTTGACAGCAGCCCGTTTTAATCCTGCTGGAACAAACAACGTTCTGCTGGTTCTCCTTCATTCAAGTTTATGTTGACAAAAATAAATCAAATTAGGATTAAAAATATTCCTGTTCAGCTGATATTAACCAGACTTTTTCTTATTTTCCGTATTTTGAGCTGATTCAGTTCCCGTCTATTTTTAACCTGCAGTGCCAGGAAATGAGCTCTTGCTCTCCCGGTGTGAAAACCCTGAAGATTTAAATTACTGCTCCACTGTTTTCACACTAACTCTGCAAGCAAAGCAATGTAAACTTTCACAAGTGGCTGAAAAAAACAGCTTTTGTTGGACAATAATATTCTTATCACATTTCAATCAGGGTCTAAATCATGATGGCTACAACTTGCTTCAGATGATTGCAGTGACTTTACTCAGCTACTGGTGTGGAAACTACTAAAAACACAAAACAAACTCCAATCATCCTGCTCTTTATTATAATGTGTGGTCTAGTTCAAGTCTGGGTAAATTCAGTTATATTGAATCTAATTTATTGCTATTCATTTATTCATCCAAACTATTTCAGAACTATTTATGCCTCCAACCATCTTTATACGTAACATTTTAAAATAAAGCATACACATTTCAGATTATAGCCGCTTGTTATTTTTGGGCTTAACATATGGAAAATCATTTCTATGTGCATTTTAATGGTTCATGATTTATTCACAAACTAACTGTTTGAAATAAACAAGCAGAAAAGCCAGACCGCCGTGAAAATGAATCGAAATGATAGAATCTTTAAAAATAGCTTCCACCAGCATGTGTGTGAGTCATTAGAGTAAACATGAAAAGCCTTCAGCAACAGCAGAAATATCATATCGTGCAATCATATTTACTCCTTTGGTCAAACAATGTGGTGCATCATAACTCTTAGGCTGAACTCTGTATTTATCAGCAGGAATCCTGGTAATGGCGGCGCAAACAGGAAACAGTGAGTCCCACGTTTACACTGCCTGGAGAACGCAGCTTTTAAATCATTTTTATCAATGAAACTGTGCAGCATATGAATTAATAACTGACTCCTGGCTGAATTTCTGGGGGAAATTAACTGCTGATTAGCTTTTTTCATTTTTTCCCTTCTGGCAAAATTCAGTTTTAAATGTTTTAAATTTGTTCTGATTCTGAATGTGATAGAATAATCACAATTTAACTGTAAGAAACTTCTGCTTTTTTACTATTTCAAAACGCTGCAAACGGATCCAAAGCCTCAGCTCAGGAAACCCATTGATGGAGAAGAAGTGGAGGAACAAAACGTTGGCACAAAGCGTGGCAGACTTAGTTAGGCTTCCTGCCATTTAGTGGTTTCTCCACAGCCAGTTGAGACACACGCAACATTCCTGTCAAAAGAAAGAGAAACTGCGGTGCTGCTTTTGGGAAATTTACATTTTTTGTACCAGGCTCTGCAGGGCATCATCACATCCTCAGCTCATTCTCCACCCAGTTTTATTTTTCAGCATTGTTCTGTCTTTTCATTATAACAACTCATCTTCATGTACTCTCTGTAATTTGCCATTTGTGGTCGCCTATGGGGCCTTAAAACGGAAACAATGATGGAAAAAGACAATGATAAGTGAGGCTGGGGCTCTATCTTGGTCCACAGCAGTGAGCAGAAAGCCACATGAAAGGATGTGTTTGTACCTTAAAGTCATTTTGACTGCAGCTGCGTTTCAAAATGAGGGATAAATCTTATGGGAACAGATTTGAAATCTGCTCTGCTCAGTGCTAAAGAGAGATATGTTCATGAATCTTCAGTTTCTTTGTTTCTCTTTTAAATATGAGATGAAGCGGGGAATAAGTGTCTCATCAGCATCAAATCATATTTCTGTTATGATAATAGGAAATCAAACCACAGTATTTAAAAAAGGATGACAAAAGGTTCAAATGCTTTATCAAGGTACTTGATTCATATCTTGGATATAACTTCACTCAACTCAGTGAAGTGATTTCAACCTTTACTTTTAAACAGCTTTCAACATGCCTACTCACATATACATATATATTTACTAAAGATTTTATGCAATTAATCTTTTTTTAATGATTATTTAGCCAAAAGTCCCAAGCCGGAACCTTTGCATTGTGTTTCTGGTACACCCAAAAATCTGACGGACAAGTGTGAACAACATCGATGGACCCTGAAGCTGCGTCTCTCGGACCACTGGGGGTCATTTCTGCTTCCAGACCGATCTGATCGGCCGCTGGTTCAAGTTGTGCTAAAAGCAGTTAGCCTATCAGTGAAGCTTTTTAAGCCTAAAATAGCATCTAAACATGTAGCATCAGCGCAGATGCTAATGCTAATGTCAGCGTCCACAATCTACTTTTACGTAAGTTCCATGAATGATCAATTAACTCAATTAATCAAATTAACCGAGTCCCACCGCTGATTTCTACCTGTCAGGGTGTCATTTGACAGGAAGGCAGATTTGTCTCTAAACGTGTTTTTACAGAGAAGTTTGTGACGTTCCAGTGGCTGCCCAGTGGGTGACCAGTGGGTGCCCAGTGGGTGACCAGTGGGTGCCCAGTGGGTGACCAGTGGCTGCCCAGTGGGTGCCCAGTGGGTGCCCAGTGGGTGACCAGTGGCTGCCCAGTGGGTGCCCAGTGGGTGCCCAGTGGGTGACCAGTGGCTGTCCAGTGGGTGCCCAGTGGGTGCCCAGTGGCTGCCCAGTGGGTGCCCAGTGGCTGCCCAGTGGGTGACCAGTGGCTGCCCAGTGGGTAGCGGTGTCTGGAGCGACATGGCTCACCTCCACCAACACATGCAGGCTGACAAACGGCTCAGTCTTACTCCACAGAGCCACGTGTTGAGCATGAAGAGCAGAATGAAGCACCAGTTTCTGCAAAATTCTAAATCTTGTGATCATTTTGTGTTGAAATGAGACCAGGAGTAACACACTGTGAAACTGCAAAGTAAGCAGTACTTTAGAGTAAGTGGCTGTGATTTTAAGTGCTAGGGTGAGCCGGATACTCCGACGTAACATAAAAGAGGTGTCTAAAGGTGGTCTCTTCCCCAAATGCACGTTCAGCTTCAGAATGAATATTTTATAAAACACTCCATCACATTCTCACGGAGGCCAGAGAGTCTGGAGGATCCAGACAATCTCTGAAAGTCTGAATGAAGCCATATCTCTGTCACCGCATCGTCCTCTCTCCCCGTCTGCAGGAGAAACGATAAGTGCCAGATGACTTTTTAAAAACCTTAAAAGCACCCATGTTTCCATTTGTCTCTGTGCCGCTGGCTCTCCTCTCCTCTTAAATAATCAGAAAAGCTGCCTTTCTCAGCTTAGACACGAGCAAAAATAACAGGACAGGACTCATTCCAGCTTCTGTTGAATATCAGCCTCTCGGTATCATAAAGAATCAAGGGTTGATATTTCTAACACAGTTATTACCAAGGTGCAGCTGAGAGGTGGGTGTGTGTAAGCAAAGATGAATGTACTCATTCCACACTCCACCCCAGCATTCAATTCAGTGGAAGTGTCCTTGTGTGTGTAGCCGCTCTTGAAGGATACGCTTCTCGGAGTTGTGAGGCTGAGCAGCAAAGGAACAGAAACCAAACAGACAATCACGGCCGAGCTGAGAGCATCCATTAAGGCTGTCAGTTAGCACAGGCTTTGATTAATTGCACACTGCACAGTGGCAAATTAAGGTAGATCTCAAGCCAAGCCCCTCTAAATAATTAGGAAAGAATGGATTGCCAGAGAGAGGAGGTTGAACACTGGCTGCCCGGTGTCACTCAGTCTGTCTTACATGTAATAAAAGGTCTTAAACTGCTTAAGTATGGCCAATAATTGTGTGTGGAAGTTTTTTGAGAAGCATTGCATGTCTGTAAGAGTGACTTGAGACTTGAGAGTGAGTGAGGAACAAGTGGAGCTGGCAGTGGATTTATTAATGTTTGTCTTGTTAACCTTTATCAGCAGTGCATCCAAAGCTCATGAGTTCCTTTATTTTGCTTCTTTACATGTTTAGTTAAGACATGTAAAGAGGTGAGTGTGTGTAAGCAAAGACAGAGCAGATTCACATCAGAACCGCCATTTCATTCCTGAATCCACGCTTCCTTGTGCAGGAATCCTTTCTGAAAACAGTCCTGTAGCTGCATCAGTGCCTCCATGTGGATTTCATGTTCTGATAATAAGGGATGCTTTAACTTTCAGAACAGAGGAGCTGAGGAGGAAGCTGAATCAAACAACAGCATCTACATCCTGAATTTAATGAACGGCAGACTCCAGGGAGCGCTGAAGACGATTCAAGCACAATATGTCCGTTCCTGTTGTTGCGTCAGCAGAGCCGCAGCCCACGGTCATTTCTGACTCTACAGCAGGGACAGTCCGACCAGCTCCGGCCTTCATCTCCCCTCTGTCACTTCAGAAGCAGACTGGTTATCAACCAGTCCACATCTGCAGCCTTTGTTTCTCAGATGTTCACTGCTTTGTCATCGGTGTGTGTGACAGACACGTTTCACCTGCGCTTTAATGAATGCAGCTGCCTTTTCTCACCACATAGCAACACATGCCTCATTTGCACTTAAATGTGTTCCCAACATGACTCATGTTTGTAGATCTTAACTCCAGGTTTTCATGCAACACGTCAGTTTGTCTGGATGTGAACAGCATTTTTTTACTGCAGCAGATAAACGTGACGGCAGCCGCAGCAGCCGGACCTCAGTAACAGAAACAGAAACGTTTCCTCTCCAGTTTAACTTCTTATTTTATGAACCACATGGTGAGGGCCGACAACCGACTGGGCCGACGACCGACTGGACCGAAAACTGGGCAGACGACCGACTGGGCCGACGACCGACTGGGCCGACGACCGACTGGGCCGACGACCGACTGGACCGACGACCGACTGGGCCGACAACCGACTGGGCCGACGACCGACTGGGCCGACGACCGACTGGACCGACAACCGACTGGGTCCCAGAGACACTTTGTAGCTCAACATCTCTATTTTCAAAGAAGAAAATTCACTAAATACAAAAACGATTTTCCTGCAAATATACTTCTGTTTGTAAATAAATACAATCATTTATGGTTACTCATAAGATAGACATTAAAAGGATAGAGTCATATTTTTGTTACTTTTTATCATCTTTAGTGTTATTATATAAACCTGATTAATTCAATGCAAAAACAAAACGACTTCCAGAAGTATTTCTAGAATGAAATCTGATGTCACCTTTTATGTAATATTGCTAGTAGGATCTCAGCCACTCAAGAGCATTGCTACTGCCACCGCCTGTTTTGGAGGGGAACTGCGTGTTCCGGAGGTGCGCTCACCTGGTGACTTACCGACCAATGGGAACAAAGAATCAATCAGCAGGGGTGGCCAGTAATTGGCTCCCTTTTTGCTCTTTAGCGCCTCCCTCTGGATGTGTCCAGGCATGTCTAACTGGCCAGAACTCACTGGAGGGACAACAGATCCAGATTACACTGGACGACGGTTCATTCGAAGACCTGTTGCCCTGGCAACCTGAACTCAGATCAGGGTAAGGGCCAGACGGACGGACGGATGTAGAGAAATACGCTGCAGCCTGTTTGGCTGAGTGGATTCGGTTTTTAAACTTAGAACTGTAAAATGGCTCCAGATGATCAGGAAACTGAAATCTCCAGATGAAACTTTGTGATGGCAGCCGGCGGCTCCAGGGCTGCAGTCAGTTTCCACTCTGCAGTTTGTTTTTGCTGGACAAAATGTTACAGAAATAAATAACGTTGTCATACATACAGAAAACTAACAGATGACAGGGTTAAGCAGTTTCTCTGTTTTCATGCAGCATCTGTACTGAGTTTTCAGAACAGAATCAGAGAAACTGACATTTTTACTTGAGTTAGGCCACAAACTGCGTGCTCTTTCAAAAGAATCTACAAATATGAAATGTATAAAAAAACTAATCACATTCTTTACATATTTCTTGTCAAGGTTGATCCATGTCTGCTACTGAAAGAAGGTCAAACCTGGGATTATTTTTTAGTTTTTATATTTGTAGTGTGTCTGCTGGAACTCATCTTTCATGGACGACAGCATGGATTTCATCTTCTAGCTATTTGCAAACATGTTGGGGCTGGCAAGTCTATCCTCTCTAAAAATGATTTTCAGCAACAGAGAAGGTAATTAGAGAGAGATGAGCCGGTCTCTTTTCCCAGCAGCTGATCTTGGTGCAGTGATTAGTCGGGTTAGGACACAGAGTCACTTCTGTCCTGCTCCTTCTTTTCTTTGACAGAACGCCCTGGAGATTTTGAAAGTCCTGTGGCCTGACTGGATTTCAGGGTGGGGAAGAGGTCAGAGGCTGACCTAGGGAAGGCCACTCATGTCCGAATGTATGATTTGGTGTTCAGGAGGAGAAGATAGCAGCGATGCTACCTGTCTGTAGAGAAACTCCTGAACATCTGCAATTCTCTAAACTATGTTATTCACTGTTTCAAATCTGTTGGATGATACAAACTAAAACACAGTGAGTGGACACGATAACACAGAAGGTTTTGTCTGACTGACCGCAGGTTTGGGAAGATGGAGCCGAAACACAAAGAAGAATCACAAACTCCAGTCAGACAGACGCCAGACTGGGATTAAAGGAAATTTATTTAACTTAAAACATGTTCTAAAATATTATCAAATAAAGGGTAATGTCTGAGTTTAAATCTATAAATCTCTAAGGTTTCAGCAGAGGTTATTTCCTGAGGTCTCCGGCGTTTTCTGTCACAAATGTTCACCACAGCGAAAGCCGCTGAGAACCATCCTGGTAATTGTTAGATCTGCCATATGTTTCTTGTTTTTGAATTGGGACTGTGTCTGTCACTCTCCCATGTCTTTTTCACTTTCTCATAAAACAACAAGCTATTTGCTACGCAGCCAGAGCGTAAACTTCATTGTCAGCAGATCTCAGCATGTGTCTTTCAAACGCTGATCAAATGGCTTCTGAGATGTGGATTCCCCAGGAAGTGTGCATTGTTTTGGTTATCCAATTTGAGCAGTGGGTGTACTACACCTCGGTGTAAAATTGGAATTATCAGCAGCAACAGGAAGAGAAAAAAATATCATTTTGTGCTATAGATTCAGCGTTTGAATAAGAGTAGGGTGAGACTGATGTAGTGTGACAAAACAAATACAGAAGATATGCCACCAGGGAGCACTGTAATGAAAGAACAGCTGAGAAGAGAGGCAGAATGCGGTTTGGCTCGGGTATTTTACCAGAAAACGGTGGCGTGATTCTTCTGGCGAGGGTGAGCCGAGTGCGTGCTCTTGGATGTGTCCTGCTTACAGCGCCTGAGCCAACAGAGATGCAGCGAGAAGACTTGCTGCTCAATCAAAGCCCCTGGAGTAATCTCTCATAAGAACACAGTTGGAACAGGCGAGAGGATGGCCGTTTCATCCAAGAGTATTAAATCCCTATACCCACTAACAGTACACCCCACTGAGGCAATGCAATTTAGAAGGCGATGTGAATACGAGTAAAGAAAAAAAGTATTCATAAGGCTAGTGTTGACACTAAACAAAGACTGGAATGAAGAAAAAGGCAACATGCCTCAGTGATTGGCCAGAGGAGGAACCCCCCTGTGTCTCAGTAGATATGTCTTTGCTTCTCACCATGGCGGGGCAATTTTGTCCTGGTTATAGCTCCTCTATCTTCTCCCAAGCTACTCCTTATTTCAGCATTTCAATTTCCTCCCCAGTGTAGCACTGAGTACTAACCTACTTCAGCCTTTCTCTCAGACAAGAAAGGAGGCAGAGAAGAAGAGAGAGCAGGAACTACCGGGATGTTAGTTTGGTCATTCTGCTGGTTCAAAACAAGAAATGCTGGAAGGTGATGTTTTTCAGAAGCATGCCTCATAAACTACACATTTCCATGTTGCCAGGAGACGTCCTTCATGAGCGGTAATGCATTTTAACTGAGGCTGTCTGAAGTCACCGCTGCTTTCAGACTCTCAGTTAAAACTACATCTAAAGGAGACAGGTAGGAGACAACCTTAAAACCCAGGAAAATGTCTTCCCAGTGGACAGGCTTCTGGTTGGAATCAGTTCCTGTTAGATTAATGGATGTTTTCTCTGTGAAAACTGCTGATACTGTATGAAATGAGAGCAGCCGTCTCCTGACCGTGAACCAGAGCAGCTGCCACGCTGCAGGGCTGTCAGGAAACAAATGTTCATTTTGGATAAAGAAAACCTGAACAGATATAACTGACTTTTCAAATTATGAATTCATCCATTAGGGGAAAAGGCAGTCCAAGCCAACCTGGCCCAATGTGAAATTTCCCCAAACTTAATAATTGCTTGTGACAGCGTTGGCGACAAGAACAATGGGAAATTTATACCTCTGTGAATAAATTTTGGCCCCAGTCTTCATTACAAAATTGTTCTCATCCAGTCACATTGGGAGGTTTCTCAGAATAATCAAAGTGTTCACAGCCATACGGCAGCAGTTCAATCAGATTTATGCTCATACTTTGACTACACCACTCGGAAATCTTCATTTGATCTTTTCAGTGATTCGTGGGTGGATTAGCTGGTGTCCTTGTCTTGGTGTGTTTAGGTTTAAGGTCACAAACTGATGGCTGAACATTCAGCTTCAGGATTTTTCTGTTAGAGTAAAATTCAAAACATCTAGTTCCTGAAGCAGCAAAACAGCCAAACACCTGAACGCTCCCAGAACATCTGGATGTACGTTACAGGATGAACATCTGGATAACGAAGTTCATAGAGGCTTTGTTTGCCCAGTTTCTCTTTTTTATTGTTGGATAATGACCTCTGACCTTTGGGGTACTGCAGAGCCTTAGGGTTCATTCACAGCAGCCCTATTTATGCTACTTTAATTGAACTCATTGATAGAAAGTCTGGTTCATTTGTGGAGATGTGAATGCTAATCAAACTCTAATCAGGACCAAAAAGTGAACTCTGGTCTCCCTACAAACCTCAGTCTGGATTCGGTTGAGGTGAATTCTGGTTCAGTTCGATTGTGAACGACAAGCGGACCGGAGACTTCTCTGAAAGCAGGAAGTGGACGACAGCACAGGGCCTTCTGGGAAAATACAACCAAAATAAAAGCTAGTCTAACTTGTGGTCTTTTTCCAAAGACAAAAAGAAATAATACAACCGTTAAAATCTGACGCTATTCCATTTTTGTAGCCATTTGATGAAGAAGGAAGTTGTGCTCATCTTCAGAGGTTTTCGTGTCATTTTCTTCAGTAGTTCTTGGTGCAGCGCCCCCTCAGGCGAGGAGGGGAACAGGTTTAAAGGGTTTGGTCTCTGTAACGTTGGTAGGTTGGTCAGTCCTGGGAAGGTTCTCCACGGTTTTCTCCTTCTGTAGATACTGGTTTCTCTCAGAATTAGTTTGGTGTCCTTTCTGATCTGACGGGCGTCGGACTTTCTTATCTTGATTTTCTCTATATTGTGACCTCATATTTGATTTTTTAAGCTCTTTTAGGTTATTTTATGACTCTATGCAGGTTCTATTGAGTGATGGTAGTAATCAGACCTGACATGAAATCGATTCGACACAAACTGAATTTCCCCTGTTTGGGACAATAAAGGTTGTTTCTATTCTAACTCTTTGACTTCGGCGTCGGTTGGTTTGGACAGATTTTCCCTTCATCAATGATCATTTAGAGCTGCATCTTTTGTTTGCTCGGGGTATCTATGTTTGGTATTAAAACTGTAATATGACCTGAGTCATTAAAGCATGAAAAAGCAAAACCAGAAGAAATCATTAAAGGGACTTATCGCTGGGTGAGTGTATGTGATGAAGATTGGCTGCAGACTTCGCTGTAAGGGAACTGATCCCCTGACAGACTCAAGGTCTTATAGCCACTTACAAAAGACAAGTGGGTATTTTGCCTGATGTCAGCTTATTGCTAAAATGTTTCGACACTGATGCTCATTTGTTACTCTCAGGAGCTCAATTGTAATTTATTATTAATTCTTTAAGTCAGTTTTATTGCCCTGGAAAGATAACAGAGTTCTACCCTCATTAGCACACGATCAGATCAATTAAAACCAATCTACAGTCAGCTTAATGGAGCCTCTCCAGTAACTTAACTGTCTTCTACAACTGCTCTGAGAATAAAAAGTGAAACAGGTGATTGTTTCTGTAGCCTGGTGCTTTCCCGTCTGTTTCGTCTTTCATGCTTCTCATTCCTACAATATCTCAGCTTAATCGTCTTTGTTTTGGGATTTTCTAACTATTCTCTTTCAATAATCCATCGCCTTTTCTGCCTGACACTCAGGAAAATCCTCTCTTCCTGTTGCTCACAGTAGTCAAACATTTATCCACTTCTGAGACGTCCCTCCCCTTCAGCTCCCCTTGAAATCGTCCTTCAAAAGGTTTCCACACTTGCTTTCTAGTGTTCCCTGAAGACCAGAACTAGAACGAGAACGGATGCAAATTAAAAAAATAAACACAGTTTATTCCTAATTTGAACACAGAATTCCCAGAGAGAATTAAGGACCTAACAGTGGAATCAGTCATGCTTACTGAAGGTTAAAATTACTGGAAAATCTAACAAATTTGGTTTTGTTTATGCTGTAACTTCTGTCCCAAATTATAGTATTCTTTATATTAGAAAAACCAGTTCAGTAATAAACCACATAAATCCTTTGTTCTGATGGATCCATCTGCTAAAACTAAATACAAGCCAGTTGTGATTTCTGACCCGTTCTTCCACACAACTGTCTTGTAATCTCCCTGTTCCAGCAGGCCTCGCTGTGAACTCTGACCTTCAGGTCTGTTCACAGATTCTCAAATGGATTCATGTCAGATAATCGGCTGGAACTTTCTAGCAGCTTTACTTTCTTTCTCTGAAACTAACTGAAAGTTCCCCAGCTTTATTTGAGATCAATGACTTGCTTAAATCTTTTTTCACCCCTGATTTTTATCAAGAATATCCTGGTAAATTTCTCTGTTCATCCTTATTCATAAAGTCTTCCAGTACTATATGCTCAGAGAGCCCGACCAGGATGAACCCATTACAGCAACATTCTAACTGAAGCTCTTCCAAACTGGATCTCCATTGACTTTTATGAAACAATATTAAATCTGATTATTCCTCAGTGTTGTGTTGTGTTGAGTGATTATTGTTTTAAGGTTGTAAAGTTCTGCAGAGAGTTCTGCGGTTCGACCCATCAGGAAGTGATGTCATCGCTCTGTGATGACAAAACCTTTTTCAGGACTAAAAACAGACAGAACTGTTTTCTGAACTCTGACAGATTTCAGTTGTTGATGCTTTTTGTTATTCCCAGAGTTATCATGCTTTATTACACATAATTTACTTGGTAGATTCATTTGTTTGTTTTTTTGCCTTACATGTGTAAATTATCAACAGGGGATGTAAAAATGTTTGCTCAGAAAATCTTCATGGTTTTCCCTGTTGGAATAAGACTAATAAATCTCAAGACAGCAAAAAAATATTGCAAAATAAAACTCAACTTTCCTTTGAAAGATTTGCTTGAATCTCAAAGTGAGTGTAAGTGTGAGAAGATGTGAGTCGGGTTCCTGCACTGTGACCGGACCGATCTCCCTCCAGATCAAACCTCGGCCTCCATCACTTCAGGAGGACGGACTCTGCACATCCAGCAAACCTCTGGGAATAGAAACGTCCTCAGACCTGCTGCCGCAGCCTGAAAGGTCCCTGAAAGGTGGCAGCCGCGATGCAAGGGTCTCTCTCTCTTTCTTTTTTTTTTTTCTGAAAGTGGGACTCTGCTTTTCCCCAGAGGCTGTAAACTCCTAGCAAGTGTCCGCCTCTTTCCCTGAGCTGTGGCGTCTCTCCGAGTCTGCTCGACATTTAAAGGATTTGGGCCTTCAACTATCAAAGAGTGGCACACTGTGGCAGGAACTGTGGGAGAGCTGTGGCTTCGACTGGGAGTTTGATCTGCCCTGGGGCAGTACAGGTCAGCCTCCTAGATTATGTGAGCTTCAGGAGACACTTTAGAGAAATCCACAAAAATTCAGGGGAAGCAAATAAGTCCTGGTAGCAGATTCCTGGCTGAGAAGAGCCGGCAGCTGAGGGTAAGAGTTTGTAACAAAAGCTCTCTGTTAGTGTTACTCTCACTGCGGGTGTAAGCACCAATGCCAGTAAACTGTAAACTTGATCTCCTTCTCTTAATCTCTTAAAAAAAAAATAAAAAATCAATGCACTTAAAAAATAAAAGTAAACTTCTTCTAGAGAGAAAGGATGTGCAGCCATTTTCTAACCATGTTTGATAAGCAATTCAGAAATGATATATAAAATACTTATGTGCTTCTTTGAATGATCAGAAGCTGATGTAAAGGATCCGCAGAGCCAAGGAAACCAGGTGAGAACAAATGCACTCAGATATATACATCTATCTATCTAAAGCCCGATCTCAGCCCAGGCTTAGGAAACAAAAAGATCCACCTTCTTCCTGAAAACATGCAGGAGCTCTCAAGATCAGAACCGTAAAGAATCTTTATGACCTCTTTGATCAGTTCTCAACCGAATCCCACTGAAATTACACACCGCAGCGCTTGTCTGAGGAATACGAGAGTTCATCTTTTTCTAACTCTTCACCTCCATCCCTCAGCAGTTTGGAGTTTCTGGAACTCCAAGATAAAGGAACGAACAAGTCTGGGATTTTCAGAACAAACTGACTCTACCCAGCTGAATAATTTATATCCTGTGGATCTGAGCAGATACTAAACATTAATGTTATTACCGTCCTCCATGTTATATGATGGAAACCAGACTCTGCAAATCATTTCTTCCTTTTATCAAATACATTCCTGGCCTTGATGCCTTCAAAGGTACACAGAATAAATGTACCGCTGCAACAGAGTTGTTCAGGATTTAACACCTACCACCGCTGCACATGGATCGAACAACAGTCTCCATGGCAACAAAAGACCAACTTGTTCTTTGCCATACGGTTATGAACCAGAAGGAGTGCATTATTTCATAGAGGTCTAACTGTGATGCCACTGACTAACACGTTCCTGTGACGACGCACTGCTGCACAAAACACCTACACACACGCGCACACACACACCCCACACACACATGAAATTACTTACCTACATCAAGGGAAGCAGAGAAGAAAGAAGACAGGAGAATAATATTAAAGCCTCTGGGAAAATACTAAAAACATAACAAACATACATATTATTGTTTCTCTTATGCAACAAAGCGTATCACTTGCAGTGTTTAATTCATGCCAGGCACCTCAGGAAATACTTTCAGCATTACAAATAAGAGGAAAGGCACACATCCACGAAGGTTTGCAGCGGCACACGCCAACGCCTCGTTGAGCAACTCAAACCAATAAAGTGAGCTTTGAGATGCTGTTAGTGTCGCCACTCAGCTCTACTTTACCTGACATTTTGATTTAAAGCATGAATTAACCACATTTTATGGTAGTTTACCCAGAATTAAACCCTGACTGGAATCAGTAAAACTATACAAAACAACAACAACACAGAGAGAATCACTCTAAAACTGTTTTCGCTGAAGTTCCAGAAAGTCAAATCATTTCAGGTTAGAAAATACTAAATAAAATCCCTTCCAGTGAGCAGAGCTAAGGAGACATCCACATTTAATCTGAGGTAGAAATATATATTTATTATTATTACTTGACGTGTTATTGGCTGGCATTTATAAAGCAGCCAATCCAGAAGTGGCATTCATTTTCCTTGGTGCTGATTGGCTGTGCCCAGGAGAAATGAGGAAGTAATAAGGAACAGAGTAGATGATGTTAGCCAAGTGCTAGCACTAAAGTGGTTTGCACTGTTCACATTAATGCAAGTTAAGATATATTTAGTGTCTAAACTATTAAATTAGGCAGATATAAATATTTTTAGGGGGAGTTTGAAGTATTTGCAGATTCTAGATATTATGGCAAAGCAGCCAGAAAGAAAGCAGAACGAAGGGAATTAAGTGAAAATCTGCATCTTTCACCATTGCTCTTTGGATAAGTCAATATTTTAGTGAAATAAATGCAAAATGTTTTCATCAGGCCAAGTTTCCAAACCGACAACGCTGAGATGTTCCAGCTGGTGTGATTCTACACTATAACTACTGGGAGGAAGTGGGATTTTCTATTAGCTAACATGATAACACTCATCCTCCTGGAAGGAGACTTGATTATAGCTCTGATGTTCATTCACTCATCTTCCTGGAGCTGAAGGCCCGGCGGCACAATATTCCTCTTAAAGGTCATAAAGATAAGCCTGAGTAATTATTTAGTGGTTTATCGGTGATAAGCACCTGGCATGCATCTCAAGTGAATTCAATCAAACCAATCGCTGATGACAGGATGACAATAACAACAATTAATTAGCAGAAATGTTTGGTATGCTTGGTGGTGAAGCGGTGAATGTGTTAGCCTGCATGCTAAAAAGAATAAATAGCTCTGGGTCTAATTCAGTAAACATCTGCATGATAAACAAATAAAATAAACAGTATAGTGAGAAGTGGATGTTCCCTCGGTGCGGCTGCTTACCATCCCTTTTATCAGCCCATTCACTTCGCACTGCCCTGAGATATTTGCACATTTTTAGCATTTAAATTAGATCAATTTCACTGATCCCACAACATACCCCCAAGACTTGACTTTATGATCATACTTACAAGTACATTTTCTCTCAAATTAATAAATGCTTTTACTTCAGATGCTCTTTCAAATTGCTTCCTGCTGATGCAGTTGACTTTGCTGGTCCTCTCCATTACAACAATGGCAGTAAAACACAGCATGCTGCTCAGATATGCAATGCACAATTTATTACTGCACTACGAGGAGAGCAGCTACAGTAAAATAATGCCCAGTGGTTCGCTGTGTAAAAGTGCTTTGTGAATAAGTGAAACATAAAGTCCGTGTTTAGTTGTGGAAGCAAAACGCTGAAGCTTAAAGCGGCAGAGGATCACAGGAGACGAGGCTGCAGTGATTTCCACAGAGAGACCGTCTTCCACACAAAGCCTCCTGCGTTCTGACAGAGCGCTCCGCACAGCGTTAATTACTCAGCCAACACTTAAGAACAAGGTAAAAGGCGTGTTAATGAAATACTAATAAGGTTCCAATTTGAGTCTTTCAGCTTCGCCATCCTCTGCAGTGATCTCAAGGACTCCAGTTCTTTCCGTGACTGGTCTCTGTTATTGCTAATTACTATCGCTCACATGACAGAAGGGAGTTTAGAAACTATTATTGCAGGGAAATGAAGCCTTTGTGTTCTGTCCTTTGATGAAGGACACCCAGGCTGGTTTACTTGGTGTGAGAAATGAGAGACAGAGAAGACAAACTTCCCAAAAGAGAAGCACTTCATTGTCAGCCAGACGCTGCACTTCCTCCGCTGCGACAATTAAAAGTTGACGAACCACCTAGATTTTAGGTTCTCTGGAGCTCCAGTCCTCAAATCCTTTAAAAACAAACTCAACCTCAGCAAATATCAGATTCACTGAAAGTCACAATCGATTTTTAAAACAGGAAGACAAGAGGACTGGTCATGAACAGAAGGAAAATGTCTTCAACTTAGAAAAAATGAAATAAAATAAAGCTCCCTAGTGACTGCTGCCAGAAATGGAAAAGTTTACTAACATGTCAAATGATTTGTGTCAGTATTATTCATCCCTTTACCTTTTCCTGGTGTCGTAGCGACATCTTTCCATTACATCCCTTCATTTCATGAAGCAAACAAACCATTTCATAACCACGCACTTCAAAATGAAGTACGAGTTATTTTCTGATGCTGTTGTATTGTTTTCATGACTTATGGAGATAAGTCGTCATGACAACCCCTAACAGCTGGTAGCAGCGCTGCCTTGCAGCAAGAAGGTCAGGGGTTCAAATCCCGGCTGGATCTGCATGGAGTTTGCATGTTCTCCGTGTGCAAACACAGATTCTCTCCTGTAACTCCAGTTTCCTCACACAAAAACTCAAAAACACTTTTAGTCTAACTGGTCTCATTGCACTTAGCTTTGAGTGTGTGTGTGTGTGTGTGGATGTGTGTGTGTGTGTGTAGCTGTTTCTGGACCTCCTGCTGTCAGATATTTTGAAATAGAATCATAAAACCAGATTCTCTGACAATAATCTCCATGTAAATGACAGAAAATCGGTTTTAATCATCTCTGTGTTTTGGTGTGAATCGACTCACTGCAGCTATGAATCACTTTTCACTCAACAGCAACACTTTGTACCTGGAAAACGGTAAAAATATGAATTAAAAATAATTGCTTCTCACACATTACTAAACAAACTCATCACTAAACATGTTGCAGTGCTTGAAAGGACACAATGCAGAGAATAAATTTATCCTTGGCTTTTATTGTTAATACTGAATGTTAATCATTTGATTTTGAAACTCTGGTCTTTGGGTTTCAGTACTTTGGGTTTTCACGTCTGTCCCAGGTCCAGCGTCAGCAACAATAAGCACATTTGTATCTTTCTTCAGTTTGCATTGGTCAATCATATTTAATATAAAAATAATTAACACTAACAATAACTGGCAGTCCACATACAGAATGCAGGATGTGTGTCAGAGTTTGAGAACTAAAGTTTATATGTTAATCTTTGCAGATCTGGAGCAGCAGAGCCCATTAACGTCGTGTCCATTTTCCTGGCAGCTGCAGAACTGCAGGAGTTTAGTTTGTGCTTTGAGCTCTCCAGAGTTTTCTGCTAACTGCACATCTGAGCAGACGATCTCCAAGAAAGGTAATGAAATTTCCACTTCGAGCTTCCTGCAGGACCAAAGTGCCATTTCACAAGCCTGTGCACCACAATGAACCACAAACTGATAACATAAGTCAAAGGGAAACTTTAACTCGTGGAGTGTAGCAAGTGGAGGGAAAGCAGACGGGGATGGAAGCTATTCTCAAAGACATTTGAAGATACAGCAATTTCTCGGAGGCAATCATTTGATGCTCTCATCCTGTGATGGCTGAGTGTCACTACTTCTGCGCTCCCATCGCTCAAGTGCATCCAGCACTCCAAGAAATTGATTGTTGGAGGATAGAAGTAGAATACTGCACACGTAGAAAAGTATACATCTATCTCAAAATAAAACTGTTTCTTTCAGCTCAGTGACTCTGCCAGAGGATTTATGTCTTGTTGATGCTTGTAGGTCTTTAAATGCTGTAATGCTATATATATATATATATATATATGTATAAAGATCCAAATTGAGTGACTTGCTTATTAGGAATTTCTATTAAACATGAGAAAACAGAAATCGCTGCTATTCTACAAAGATCTTAAATCTAAATTCCTTAGAGATTAAAATTTAGTTTTTGTGAGCGAACCTTTACCTTCAGTCAGACCCCTAACTGGTTGATATCTGCTCAGATTTCACATCAGCTGCTCCGTAAACCTCTTGTTGAGTTCGACTTGGCCGTATCAGCTACAGGAACGGATTAGTTCAGCAGATTATTTGCCTCCTTTGAGCAGGTGCCCTATAATCATAGTAAGCAATGATTACAACAGACTGCGCCACCGGAGGTTTTATTTCTCCTGATCTCAAACATTCAGAGCACCGCTCCTCCGCATGCAGATGACTGAAGGTCAGATGAGGTTTAGTGCATAATGAACAGCTCTCAGTTATTACTGTGGTCCTGTCACCAAATGGCTTTAAATAGATTCATTTCTCCAAAGTGTCTCATGAAAAGGTTTCCAAGCAGCTTCCAGAACGTCCTCCTACTGCTTCACATTCACATCTCTGCTTTTTGACTAAAATTAGAAACCTCAAAGTGTCATAATATTCTGACACATAATGTGGTAAGACATAAGAAACATTGAAATAAATGATTCTTTCTGATGGCTGAACCCCTCTTATCACATGGAATGACAGTCTGTGGCATTTGTTTCATTTTCCAGACACTAAAATGATCTAATAAAGTCTTTTGTTCCCAGTTTAATACTTTCCCCTCGTTCTTTATTTGAAGAGTCTCACTGTGACCTAACACAGAGAACTCGACAACTTACAAGAAAGCTCTCTGCAGCTAATCTTCTGGCTGCTTTTTGTTTTTTGTCTCTTCCATTAGCTCAGAAGATTTCTCCTCAAGTCACCCAGATTGTTTTTCCAGCGCGGTCAGTAATGATTCTGATCATAATGGGATTTTTGAAAGTATCACTTTATTGATAATGGCAGAAAA
Source organism: Brachyrhaphis roseni (assembly GCA_903066815.1). NCBI lineage: Eukaryota > Metazoa > Chordata > Actinopteri > Cyprinodontiformes > Poeciliidae > Brachyrhaphis > Brachyrhaphis roseni. Next base: position 5,971 of record CAEFZY010029409.1, on the reverse strand, counting down.
TGTTATCAGCCATTTTGTTTAAAATGGCAGATATTTTCCTTTAGAATGGAGTCATTGTATAGTATCAGAGAAACTATACAATGTTTAATGCCAGATTACAGCCTGAAGCTGCAAACATTAAAACACCATCAGACAATAAGACTGAACAGATGAAAGACACCAAATATAACTTCGTACGTCTTGAGGTTTATGAGCATGATCTACAGACTTATGCAGAAAGAGTTATTGCATATGTAAAAGATGATTGGATATCTCTGCAGATTAAATAACAAAACGTAGAAACATGGAACTCCTCCGGTTCAGAGTCGCCCTGCTGGCCCGGCTTCCTGCTCCGTCTTAAATCACTGCAGGATCATTTGACCTTTAAGACAAACCTGTTTTTCTTCAGGAATGAAGACGACAAACCGAAGGCCATGAAACACTTTCTCACCAACCAGAGGCTGGTTTGTTAGTTTAAAGCAGTAATATTTATAACACTCTTGGCTGTGGGCTTCCTTAGTTCTTGTAAAATATTTTATTTGTTACTACTTTGTTAATAAAAATTTCCCTTCTTGCTAACCTTAACTTTAAACTGAAGTAATGCAAAGATCAGATCCAACAGTGGAGACTAACCAGAAAAGCAGAAGGCAGATTGAATTCAGTCACATTTTTAGGTTGCATCATATTTTTGCTCTAAGCTACGTTTTGTGTGCAGCCTTGTCATGCTAACTCATTGTAGCCTAAAGAAATTTGTTCCTGCATCCTAAATGCAGGATCTATGCATTTTTCTACCTTCCTAGAGCGCTGGGAGGGAAGAGATGGGCATCCGCCTCGTTTGCATTCTGCACAGGATGAACGATTCAGGGCCTGTCAGGGAGGAGCTCGCTCCTCTGAGGTGCCTTTGAGAGCTCGGCAGAAAGAGATGCATGCGAGGAGTTCTGAAGTAGGGTGAACTTCACACTCGCCTAATCTCGAGTTCGGATCCGTCTGTCATTCGGCGGAAGTGCCAGCTAGCAGACCTGGCACTAATTCAATCACTGATTGTTGATTGGCAGGAGAGCAAGCCCTTGGGAAGCAAAAAAGTCTCTTTTGTCCTTAAAGCAAGATGGAGGGTAGAAAGGCGGAGTGTCTTCAAACTGAACCAGACCAGTGGCTGCTGCTGGTTGGAGGAGAAACTTCAAACAGCAAACATTATCAAAAGGAATCAACTGGTTGCCGCTCCAAAATACAGACATAGCCAGCATGCAAATGTGTCTCCTCCACCTATACATGATTAACATAGAGGAGGACAAACAATGACACTTTTATGGGTGTCATTCAGGAAACGCTGAAAAACAAACTGCTGCTGCTGGAAGTTTAAACATTATGTTGATGCTGATGAAATTTAATTTTTCCAACTTTAAATTCAGCCGTAAAATTACAGGAAAAACAAATCGGATGATGGAAAAAAACCAAAGAAAACCCAGCAGCATTTCTGAAATAATCTGCATGTTATCGTCACGATCAGTCAGATAAAACTAGAAACTTTTCTTCAGCATCATTAGAAGCATTTCAAAATAACAAGTTGCTCTTTATTCATCCCAAAAACTTTTCATCATCAGATCTGGACACTTCCCCAAGAAAGTAACATCTAGTAAAAGTTTATAAAAGTTTAATTTCATTAAATTCAAAAAAATGCTTTTTAATCTTTCAAACTTTGATCTAAAACGCTAATTCACAAAAACAAGTCAAAGTCTTTAGATTATGCTGTTTACCTGGAAACTTAGAGGAACATTTGAAGATGGAGAAGATAAAGTTAAGATTGTAACTTTATTATTGATTTTTCACTTGTAAATAAAAGTCCTTGACAGAAAGAACAAATTAATGAATGAACAAAAAAAGTAGAGAAAACTATCCTTCAACCTTGCACATCACATTCATCAAACTGAATTAAAGTTTTTTTATGTGATTCTGCAGAAGTTTGAAGATGATACCAAATATGATTCTCAGAGAGTCTGTCCCGTCAGGCAGAGTGTCTGAAATGAAGCCTGGAGGTAATAATCCCTAATAATCTGAGGATGTGTGGAAACGACAGGAGGATCTCCATGTTCGACCGAACGGACCGCAGTTCCACACTAAGTCACAAAGTCCTGCCTGAGGTCCTGAGGAGGATCATCCCTCCAACTGAGGCAGAATTCAAAGAAAAGATTCTGCTGGAACAATGCAGGAGTTTGACCATCAGTGATGGAGCAAAGACTTAGTTAACATCATCAAACATGATTTGTTTTACAGAGTTAGACATAAATCTAAGGATATTAAAATTGATTTATTTATTACCAAAATGGTTCTTTTATGGTAAATAATCAGATTTATTGGACTGTACAAAATTCTGATTAATAAAAGCACCGGATTCTATTATAGATCCACAAAAGAGTAAAACCATCTTATCATCATTATCCACCTTAGGAAATGATAGATGAATTAATTAATTGTTATTCATTGTACAAACATCATGCAGGAGAAAACAGTCTAACTTTAAACTCACCAGTTCACTAAACTGCACTTCCAGTTAAATCTACAGAAGTCTACGTTAAAAGCATTTTACGGCACAGCTTTTACTTATTTGCACCAACAAACAAGTATTTGTAACCTTCTCCACTGAAACGGTCAAATCCATGCTGCTCTATAGAAAAACTGATTCAGAAAGTGAAGATAGGGCCAGTGAAAGGGCAGGGAACACATTCAGCCCACTGAGTTCAATCTGCTTTACCAACTCAGAATAACATACATGGCTTAGAGAGAAGCCATGACAATCTATTGGAGCAGGTGCTTTTAAAAACTGCCATGTGCAACACGCAGATAATAAAAAGTAGTGTAAAAAAAATGCATGCTCTAATTTCAAGCTTTCAGTGTGAATCAGTGGAGGAAGAGCCCGTTAGCTCTGTTCTGAGCCAAACGCTCACATAAAGGCTTCCGTGAAATGTTAGGTTCTCAAATATGCGCCCAACTACTGGATTTATGCAGAGTGCACTGCCAGTGTTGCATTATGCATTTCGCTCGCCTAGTTTAAGAAATGCAAATCACCTCAAGTTGATGGAATCCAATCAAGTTGATGGAATCCTTCCACAGACATGGCCATGAAATATTTGTGAATCCTCAAATGTTATTGATGCGGCGAAAGCAAACGGCGGAATGAGGAAGGCAGAGACGTAGGACGGAACGGGAAGAACGCCTTCAAAGTCCCGTCATGTGAAAAAGGACGCCAGCTGTTACTGACTTTCTTTCTTGCTGTTATTAAACAAGGGATGAAAGATGGAGAGGCACCATAAGCAGCTCTCTAAATGAGCTCAAAGAGGCCATTTTGCAGAATAATGTGTTCTTCACGCTGGGCGCCGTTCTCATGTCGACTGGAAGAAGGTTTTCAAATTAAATGTCAAGCAGAATTAAAAACATTCCTGTGCTAGAAATGAATGTTTTTAAATCATTTCTGATTTAATGTTGGAATTATTATTGTGCAAATACTAAATACAGACCAGGCCAATAAATTAGCATAAGATTAATTTCATATAGATATTATGTTATGTCCACACAAATCATAGAGAAGATGGTCGACGTGCCATATGTTCACTCAGTGTTACATCCAACTATATGTGGAAAGTTGAGTGGAAGGAAAAATTTGGCAAAAGCAACAGGGATAACTAAAGCCTTTAGAAGATTTTAAAGCCTTTAGAGTCTGAACAAGCAGCCCACCATGCATCCAGGATGTGACTGTCTGTTCCCTGAACAGGAAGCAGCAGCAGCAACTGTCATGGACAGAAGAGAAAATGGCTGCGTTGGCGCTCAGACGTCCAAATCCCTCTGCAGTTCAAATGGAAATCAACGTGACAGACCAGAACCAACATGCAGATGAGCTGGAAGTTACTGAAGCAAACTGGACCTCCATTACTCTTCAGCAGAACCTCACATTGCTTCCCTCCGTGTCACGCTGCATGGATGCAGTAATTCATGCAAAAGGAGCCCAGACCTGGTGCACAGACATTAACTTACTATTCAGAAGCCTGACATTTCTGGAATAGATGTCATCTTTATTGATGTGATGTCAGATCATAATTATAATCATCAGATTTTATTTTCATCAAAACTTCAGTCATTTTCTGTCTGATGATGAAACCTTGGAAAAAAAGGAAATGAATCCAAAAAGATCATAATGAGTTTGTTGGTGTTTCTCCACAGATTTGCTATGAAACCTTGGAGACGGTTGTAAATGAGAGATGAAGCCTGAGTGAAATGAAGATGGCTATCGGAGGAGCCGTCTGATCAAACTCCCATCAGTTCTTCCCCCAGAAGCCATTTGTCCTGAGCCTCCATTGTTGTCCCATCAGAGCAATGTCACACAGAAAATTGCCACCCAGGTTGCAGGCTGAGAGGGGAGATGAAGAAGAAGGAAGTGACAAGACTGTTGACTTAAATTGTTATCGATTCAACTGTTTGAACGTTTTTCTCACAAAGGTTAAAAGTCAAGGAGGAGCAGAGGAAGAGGTTCTTTCATCAGTTCAGCTCTGTCTATTAAACAGCAATTCAAATCATAAATCATCTTCTGTTTGTTGCAGCTGAATATTTAAGAGCTCTATCAGTTTGTGATCTATTTCTGCTTTGGTGTCTGGAAACGGCTCCAGTCGGCGCTGAGTGATTCGGCCAGGATAAAGATTTAAAGCTATTGATCTGGAAACAATGTACTGTGAAATATTTTCTACAAATATTGACACAAATCTGACTTGATTTTCACCACCGGTTATAAAAGTTATTGACTGCAAAAGCCAGTGAACCTCTGCTCTCCATGCAGTCGGCACACAATAGCAAATGGCCTATAATGGATTATGACCTCAGATCAATAGCGACGCCTGACAGTTTCTATCAAAAACCATCAATGTAAGTGTGGAGACAGAGGGAAGGACAGAATGACAGAACTCCAGTTGTTCTGCTTTAATACGGGTCCATAAGCATCTAATCTAAAAATATATTTCATCTGTTTGAAAAGTGAAACTCAGATTCTCTCCACACAGTGATTTATTTATTTCACACGTTAAACTTTCAGTAATGAGTTTCTTAGAAAAATAAAGTAAATCAGTGTAGAATAAAAACTCTTAAAGGATCTGAATTATGACGGCAGGATTTGGGTCAGGCTGATGAAGTGTTGTTATGCTTTTTATCATAAATACTGTAGTGGACGTGTCACAGCGGCTAACAGCTGTTATCCAGAGCAATGCTAACCTGACAGAAAACTCATTTTATTTGCAAGAAATATTGAAAATGATGCATGACTGTTCCTTCATTTCAACTCACTGTGTTGCTCACATTAATGCAACAGAGTTGCTCCTCCTTGACTTACACTGAGTTTGTGAGAAATGTAAGAAATTGTGACCAGGTTGCTGTGGATACTTTTCTGTGATAACAAAATGAAAGCAGGAACAACTGAGAGTCTCTGTGACCTGAAACTCAAAGATTCAACATCATCACAGTTTGTTTTTATAGTGACTGGTTCTGTTTGAGTCCAGGCTGCTCACTGAGTAACTGATCAATAGTTCTGTTCGCTCCTGGTTCTGTGGTCATGCCCAGCGTGTCACAGCAGAGATTATTACTTTAAGTTCCAAAAGTTAAATTTATGTTATTTTTCATTTCTTTTCTCATGACGTTTGGTCTAATTTGTCACCAGCAGCAGTGGGCGCCACTAACTGTAGCTAATGCTAAAGCACTAACTGTAGCTAACGCTAAAGCACTAACTGTAGCTAATGCTAAACCACTAACTGTAGCTAATGCTAAACCACTAACTGTAGCTAATGCTAAAGCACTAACTGTAGCTAACGCTAAATCACTAATTGGAGCTAACGCTAAAGCACTTATTGGAGCTAATGCTAAAGCACTAACTGTAGCTAACGCTAAAGCACTAACTGTAGCTAATGCTAAAGCGCTAACTGTAGCTAATGCTAAATCACTAACTGTAGCTAATGCTAAA
>CAEFZY010029406.1:0-69843 GCA_903066815.1 Brachyrhaphis roseni | reverse complement strand
TCGGGGGTGTTTGCGTCTCTTTTTTTATTTGCTGCATTTCATTCGGGGGTGTTTGCGTCTCTTTTTTTATTTGCTGCATTTCACTCGGGGGTGTTTGCGTCTCTTTTTTTATTTGCTGCATTTCATTCGGGGGTGTTTTCTTTTTTGTTTGCATGTTTTCTCTTTTGCTGCGCATTTGCACCTGTCGGCCACCGTACTATGGTGATTGTTGTGCTTCCTCATGCTTTGGAAGCAAAAAGCCCGAACTGTAATCTCCCCCGTTACTTGGTCTCTGACACTAACGACAATGAACACATATAATATACTTGAAAGTAAGTACAAAATAAGTTAAAAACATTGTCCTTAGAATGGATTAAAATGTTTAGATACTTACATAGCACATTTTTACAAGAAAAATGTCTGAGAATATTGCCTACTAGCATAAGCTAAAGTTAATGTTAGTCAGAAAGTAAAACTCACCGTCATATTGAATGCATAACGAGTCATACATCTTAAAACCTTTCTAAAGCTTACTTGTTGGGGCTTTGGATCGATGTACATCATTAATTGTTACTTTGCCAAGCCCTGCAAGCACCTAGTGTAAAATGCCATTTTCAATAAACCGGAAACGACCGAGCCGCTTTTCCCCAAACGCGGAACACTAGCACCATGTTTGACTGCTGATGTGATCTTTTTCTAAAGTATTTGATTCAGGATACACACCTTATAAAAAGTCTCACTTGTGAGTATTTTCCCAGCTGACTTGGGAACTGTGTGTGTATGTATATTCAGAGGTTTCTCCGAAGTGACGTTGTTGACCTTCCTATTCGGCCAAGTCTGCAATATTTTTACCGGATTTTCTTTTTTTTTTTTTTTTTTAAGGCAACAAGGTTCACTATGAGTTACTTCCGCTTTTACCGTGTCCCGTTAGTCGGCGTCACAGTTACGCAAATAATTTCAGTCAAAAAAAAACAACTAAACCTTTAATTTGAACACAGTCTATGATTTTGACATTGTGGAACATTTGTAGCTGTTACAGGGAATGCTTAAAAACTTTTTTTTTTTTTTTTTTAACCTTTATTCGATGTAGGAAAGTGGGCGTGTCGTGTCGTACAGTGCCGTGACCCCACGCTGGTGGGTGATGTAGGCAGCTTTTCCAGGAAAATAAACACACAGTTGCTCCAAGATGGCTCCTCAGTCCGCTTTCCGAGTGGCGCTCCTGGTGTCCTTCTCGGTTCTCCTCACCGTGGTGCTGGGCTTCGGGCTCCCCGCTCTCCTCAACGCCACCATGAGGTTGCTGGGACTGCCGGAAACGAGCGTGACCGAGTGCATCGTCGTGATCTACGCGGCGTTTGTGCTGTATGTCGCGACGCCTCGTTTCCCCAGGGGATCGGTTGAGGTAAGGGGACTTGCCCGTCTTATGATCCTGCTACACATTTAACCAGACTGTCTGAGGAATGTGTCAATATGCACTGCAAATTTCTGAGAGGAAGCTTCAGGGCTTTAGATTATCAGAAAATTTCCTTGAGTGCGATTAACTTTGCTAAGTCGACTGTACCTGATAATCTTTTTTACAGTGAAGTATTTAGTTTTTTTCCCAGTATGATGTGGAATCATGACTGCTTTCTGTTATAGGTTCAAGGAAAAGCCGTGCTTATTACAGGTTGTGACACTGGGTTCGGTCTTTCACTTGCGAAACATCTGCACACGCTCGGTTACACAGTCTTTGCTGGGTGTCTACTAAAGGTAATAATCTAATCCTTTTCAGAACAATTGCAGTAAAATCATTTTGGTGTTTTTCAAAGTGGAAACTAAAATGTGGCCAGTCAATACTTTGCAGAAGCCCTTTTTACTGCCACTGAAGCTTTGGGGAATATCAGTTTTGCACGTAGTGACTAAAAATTCTTTGCAAAGTAAATAAAGCTCTATCTGAAAGCAAAGTCTGATTCTGAATTTTCATGAATTCCCGATTTGTGGAGTGCACGATTAGGTTTTCCTTGTTAGATTTTCAATGCAGTTGCAGACATACAAGTACAATTTGATTGATTGATTGGTACAGTTATGAAAACATGCAATTGTGATACTTTTATACATATATTTCTATTCTTTCCTCAGAAGTTTTCATTTTCCATCCTCATGATTTCTCCTGCACTTCTGTTGAGCTTAAGTATTTTGACCAGTGAAATCTGTTTTTCTGGGGTTGGGCTCTAAATGGAGGATTAACTAAATGTTGTTTATGAGCCTGACTATATTTTTACATAATGCAGGAAAAAGATGGAGATGGTGCCAAGGAGCTTGAGGAATTTCATTCAGATCGCATGAAGGTGGTGCAGATTGACGTCTGCAGTGACGACCAGGTGAAAAAGGTAGTTGAATACATTAAAGGCAATCTGGAAGACTCACAAAGAGGTAATGTTAACAGTTTATTACCCCTAAATCCAGATAAATGAAACGTGTGCTGATTCATTATGATTCTGTAAATCCGTCAGGTCTGTGGGCTGTGGTGAACAATGCTGGGGTGTCGACTTTCGGAGAGGTGGAGTTCACCTCCATGGACACCTACAGGCAGGTGTCGGAGGTTAACCTATGGGGCACCATCAGGGTCACCAAAGCTGTACTGCCATTAATCCGCAGGGCGAAAGGTAAATCCATGAAAGATTTTTCTCTGTTTGTTACTTATTAACGCCCACCTTCGTGTAAGCATGACATATTGAAAAAATAATGTATCCAAAGTTCAAAACTCTGAAAGAGAGACATTGTGTGTACAGTGAACACACAATCAAAGCCGTTTTTAGAGTTTGGGGAGCAAATGTAAAATATATGATGCTTTTTTTTTAATTATTATTATTATTTTACCAAAACTATTTTTATCAGATATACACTGTTTTTTAACATAAGACACTGTGAAGTACAACGTAAGCTTAGCAGCTAAAAAGAAATGAATTTAGTTGACTGTAACAACAAAAACACTCCCTTTTTGTAAATATAATACATTGGATTTCAAAATGAATTAAAATTTTAAGAATGCACAAAAAGTACACTTTAATTGTTTTTGAAAAAAAGCACAAGATGTTTATTCAAATTAATTTCTTACCTTATTGGCAGCTGATGATGCAAAAGTCTTAAGTTCTGGCATTTGTTTTTAGGCTCATCTGATTAAATGGGTTTTTGACTTGGAAAAATAAATTCAGAGCACCTAATAATATAAAAAATAACCTAAGGAAACACACAAAAAATAAATCACGTTTTCATTTGTTAAGGGACAATAGCTGTCCTCACCAAAATAGCCTCATGCAAAAAAGTAATCACTCCCCTTTGATCGTATTTTTTGAGTTCAAAACATCTGAAATTCTTTCCAAATCCAGAATGATAAAACTCCAACATTCTCATATTCCATTCATTAGAACATAGTGTGTAGTTCATTTACTGATTGAATAAAGTTACCATTTTTAATCTTCCAACTGTTCAGCAAACTCACACCTACCCCCCACTTGAAAAACAAAACACTGACCGATAAATATGGTGTGTTTTATCCACTTGCAGGCCGCGTTGTGAACATCGCCAGCATGTACGGCAGGATGGGCAACCGGCTGCGATCTCCTTACTGCGTGTCGAAATACGGCGTGGAGGCCTTCTCCGACTGTCTGCGCTACGAGATGAAGACCTGGGGAGTGAAAGTGTCCGTCATCGAGCCGGGGAATTACATCGTGGCCACCGGCATCCTCACCCGAGACATCGTGGCCACCACAGCCAACAAGCTGTGGAATGAGGCCCCTGCCGAGGTGAAGGAGGACTACGGGAAAAGTCACTTTGAACAGTACATGGCACTGATGCGCTCTTACTGCAATAGCGGCGAGAAGGACATGACTCGGGTTCTCGATGACATCGCAGACGCCATCGGGTCAAAGCGTCCGTACACGCGGTACAGCCCCATGGAGCCGCACTGGTGGATCAGGATGCAGGTGATGACCCACCTGCCTGGTGCGTTATCTGACTTGCTCTACTTCTAAAAGTGAAGTTTTAGCTTCCTCTATATCCTATTTCACAATAGATCAGTCAGCGTTCACCCAACGTAGGGTTTATGATTCCTCAGCACCTGAAATCATTCACTGATTAAGCCTTAATACTTTTTGATGTTTTAAACTACAACTAAATAGCTGCAGCTTACTTTTTAATATGTCTGGCTTAGACTATGTATTCAGATCTATTCTCTGAGTCTCCATTCTTTTCTTCTTTTGTTTTTCTTATCAGAGTTGCAGCATTCTTATAGCTACCTACAATGCACTTTTATTGCTTGCTGTGATATTATCTAAAACAACTTTGAGCTTGTTCCTTTTTATCTTTTATTTATGATACTTTGCAATGTTTTCCCTCATGCAGATTGTTAGGGAGGTTGAGGGGTGCAAGAGGGACTATGGCATGAAGACAAAACGAGCTTGAAAGGGCTCCTGCTGTTCTGTTGTCAGAACAGACCGGGGCCGGACTTTGAGGGCCGCTGTGATGTTTGCCCCAGAGTTATGTAACAGCCACACAAACTCACTTTGTCCCACATGCGCCATAAAAACCAGCATACTACTTCACACTGAAGGGATTAATGAGGGTACTTGGAAGAAGAAGAAATGTTGTTGGACTACCCCTGTCTTTGTAAGTGAAATGTTATGTAATATATTGAATTATGCAAATGAACACAGTGATTTATTTTAAAATACTGCAGTCAGTGTCATTTTTCAAAACCTGACTAAATAAACCAAAAGTTATGAATAAGTTGTTTGAAAGCGTTCTGAATCATTGTAGATGTAGTTTTACTAATGACCGCCAGGTGGCACACACACATCATAAATATAACTGCTGGAATTATAGACACTTCTCCATGAATTACAACATAATTCAGGATTCAATACACATGGAGATACAGTGTTTTATGAAGTTGTATGACTATTGCTTAGAGCTAATAAAGCACTAAAACTAAAGTATTACACGAGGTCAATCACATTTACCTCAAATGTTATGAATAATTTGGAAATCTCACTAAGTTGCTGAAGAGTCTGTGTGCTTAAGAGCGCAGTATCTAAGCATATTGAAGGAAAGTTGAGAGAAAGGAAACACTCCAGAAGTTTTCCACAGGCAACAGGAATAACCACAATATTGACAGGAATGTTAAGCAAATCCCATCCAAAGGACTACTTCTCCATGGTCCAAAGTTTTCCCAGTAGGCTGATACGTTTGTGTTAAAAAATGAATTATTGGTCTAAATCTGACAAGCAGAAATTTGGATTTAAATTACCTGCGAGAGAGTATCAGCAATAAATAACTGAAATGTGTGGTGAATCTGCGTTGAGCTGAATAACAGAAAAAGGTTAAAAAAAAAAATCTAATATATTCAGAGTACCTGTGCTCCTTTTTATATCTACATAAAAATATAACGTGAATTAAAAGTCAAGCAGAAAACCTTTTTTTTTTTTGCTTTTTATTACATCTTTAACACTCTAAATCTTCTAAATTATTACACCTGAAGACAGTCTCCCCTCCATAAAAACAGTATTAAGAGCATAACATTACATTTTTTTTTCACAGCACTGCCTTCTTTTTAATCATTCCACAGCATGAATCTGTTTCTTCACTCTCACAGAAATAAAAAAAGAAAAAGGAAAAAAAAAAAGCTTTGTGAGACAAATATCACCACAGAAATGTAAGCAGCACGAAAGCACCAAAATCAAACACGGGCCACTTGTTTTTAATATTATCAAGACATCTGTGTGAAAGTTTAACAATATCTCAGGTGAATTCAGCGAGTTCAGAGCGCACGGTAGTTTACTCCCCATCGGGATGAATAGTTTGACGAGCAGTCTTGATAATATCTGTCACAACTGACTTTTAATGTCTCTTTAAAGCAGATTTTTTTTTTTTTTGTACAGCTACAAGGCTCTGCTCATGCAGCCTCCTTTTTATTGTAAAATTAAAAAAGATCCCAGTAACAATATCTAAGCAGGGAGATACTGTAGTTCTGTTTTAATATCAAGCTAAATATTTAAATATTGAGTTCGTTCATATTTATGTGGCTAATCTGCAAACAAACAAACAAAAAAAACAAAAACAAATGTGAAATCTTACACTAGTTGTAGATAAAGATGTAAAAATGATATCTTAAAACTGCTGACGTTTTGAAACACAAGTTACTTGAGGTGCTCATACAGATTTAAGTCATGTTTACATCACACCTGGAGTTATGTTTATCACTCGACATCCGCACATGTGTTTATCATTTACATGTAGGCATTCACTGTTCATCTAATACTTGATGAAGTCAGCTATGGTAAGGCCACTTGAAATGGAAGACACCAACTAAAAAGGGCGTATTATGCATGACCAAGAAAAGAGAGAGGGGTAAGTCCATGACATTTGGTGAGCGCTAAAGGAGGAAATGCTCTTTCCTATGAGGATGTGTCCGGCCGTCCCCACACATCTGCTAATCGCTCCGCTGATGCACATGCAAAGCTTTAAGCAGATAGCAGTGATGAGAAGAAGGAAGTATGGGTTCTAAAGAGAAAAGGGGGAGAAAAAAAAAAAAAAATCAGGGAGCTAAAGCTTTGGTTGCCGTAAAGCTGTGAAGGCACGTTAAATTCTCCGAAATCCTTTAAAGTGGGGCAGAATGTGTTGGCGGATTCACTTTAATGCTTTGTGGCATCACAGATGCTGCAGAAACTGGGAACTGGGGAGGAAGTACTGGCAACAAGCAGGTGAATGAATCCAACAAATGAATCCAGGAGATAGCTGCAGATTGGGTATTTTCAAAACCCTGGAATTGAGGGGGGTAATTCTTAAACTTCAAAGCCAGTGTGATTACTGAAATCCACATATCTGCAAAAGGGAATGCTAATTAATTGCTAAGTTTAATTATAATTCAACAGTTATCACCAAAAGCTAATAATCCTGTTTTGTTTTGTGTGTGATCCATATTAAGACACCTGTTCAAGAAACTGTAAAATTAGCACTTTGAACACATAAATCTGAATGAATGGTTTAACTATTCATAAAACATTTTCAGCTTTAAAAACTTTTATCTGAAACAAAATAGGGTGGTAAACAAAATTATGCTTTTTTCAAGTTGATGAAACCTAACCTGTGGCCGTGACTGGTTAGAACCTGTGAACGCACTACACCCAAGTACCTCCAGTTCACACTGACAACAGTCCTCAATGTGGAAGCAACTACTGAGCAAAGAAGACAAAGTAAGCCATTTTCAGTAACAGAGATCTGAGAAGTTGTTTTAAAGTAAACAATTGTATTTGATGACATGTCACTGGTTTATTTGGGCTGCGAGAGAAAGCAAGACTTTCAGCAGATAACAGGAAGGTTAAACAGTGTAGAAAATTTGCTGTTTTGTTATTCTAAGCTTTTTAAATCAGTTTTGAAAATGCTGGATGATGAAATGTTTAACTTTTATATGAGTTAAGGTGCAGAGCTACATTCTCCAGAAAATACACACGGAAACTGGTATTTTATCAATGCTAGCTCTGCTAAAAGCCAACATAAAATGCTGGACTTCAAAGTGTACTTTAATCCTTTTGTGTTTGTTTTAAAAACTAAGACTCTCACACACAGTGTGACATCACCACTACTCATCAAATAATGGCGTAAATGTTGTTTAAATCTTCCTGTAACAAGGTTCTCAAAGAAAACTGGGAAAAATTGATATTGATTGGTACAAGACTGATCATTCACATTGGTCCATCTACTTCTGCCAATCACCTCAGATGCTTTCATCAAAAACTTTATACCCAATGCAGCATCAGCTGCTTAGTAGATGATCGACTGGGCGTGGCTGTTACAGTGGAACATGCTCTCCAATTCCTTAGTCTATTTTTCCTTCCCTCATCCTCTTTTCTTTTTGTGCCCAGGTCCAACCAGCTGCAGCTGGAGAACTCATCATCGCAGGCTTTGTGATGATGATGATGATCATCATCCCCCTGCTGGAGCTGCTCCCTGCCAGCACTCCTTCTGCTGCAGCTTTGATTGCTGCCCTTCCACATTCAGACTCTACCTAGTCCCCTTTCAGTGAAAAAAAAACGCTCACTCCAAACCTTCGCTGTTCATAGAAACTTTGATCTTTTCTGCCTCTGCAAGGAATAGGTTGTTTTTTTGTATAATATCCATGTTTTGCAAGTACGCACACTTGATCTCCCGGTGACCCTCTATTCCCTTTAGTAATCACTAATTTAGGAGCAGTGAGATCACCCTGTTGGCTGCCTGAGTCAGTCCTCCACTTCCCCTCTCTGTTCCAGAGAACTACATTTATACATTTTCTTTTCCTGATGACAAAAAACAAAAAGCTTTAGACACAAAGATACTCCCAAAACCTAGAGGTGCACTGACCAATCGACCGGAGATCAGAATAGACCAATTTGGTCAGCTTTAATTTGTGAAAAATATGACTTCTTCTCCTCCTCCTGTCATTAAGCACACTTAAGCTATAAACTTTCGACATAAACCCATCAAAAAGCAGCATGTGTCATTAAAAAAAAAAAAAAAACATAACTGAAGTTTGCAGAGATGAACCAGTCAACCAGCTGGAGATCAAAATCTGCCAATTTTTTTTGCTTAATCAGCAGATCCAGGATAAAAAGATAGATTTTTTTCAACAAAACTAATAGCTCCCACCATTTTAATTCTACAGATTGCAATAAAATGTATTTTGATGCCATTTTCCAATTTAGAAAAGGGGGAATCAGATAACAGATGGGGGCACGGACTTTGGTCCATTAATGTGGATAATCTTGTAATTCCTTCATAAGCTGTTGGATTCCAAACCTGCAACACATTTGTTCTCATGTTTTATAATCCTTTTGGGGGAGGACGGAGGGGGAAATCAATCAAAATCAGAAATGACGGATCAGTTTTCAGAACCCCAAAAGTTGGTATTAGTCAGAAAAAGTTGATTTCTACCAGATTTCTACTTATTTGCATCATGAGATTTTCCGTATAATTTGCCTCCTCTTTGTAACATTCACATGATGTGGATACAGCAAAATGTGGCACAAGCAGTTCTATTGAACAAAACAACAACAACAACAACAAAAAGCCTACTTTGCACCAGAAATGGAGGAAAAAAAAAATGCAGATGCATTGTAACATTTCAATCTCAACAACACGGATCCTAACAAATCTAAATAAATATAGTTTGGTCACTTGATTTTTATCAATGATTAGCTGAGGTTGTGGATTAATGTGTCCACAACCACAAAGAAAGAAACAAAAAAAGCTTTAAGACAAACATTAAAGTGAGTCAACGTGTAAGACCTGTAGGCATGGCTCTGAGTAAGTCGTCATCTAAAAATATCTCAGTCATGTGTAGTTTAAAAAAAAAAAAAAAAAAAAAAATCACATCTTTAAAGGAAATTGTTAAAAAAAAGATTATATATTATCAACATAAAAAAATCTAAATGAAACCCTAATAGATACCAAGGGTGAAATACATGCCGTTGCCTATGACCTAATGTGGATAATTTAAAATGCGACCAAGAGGCCTGTAGTCAACTCTCCGGGTCCATAAGTCTTTTCTTCAGCCCTCTCTCAACGTCTCTCCCATGCTTTTTCCATCTCTTCTTGGAATGCTCACAAAGTGGCCATTTAAGTCCTGATGATGTGTTAAGTCTTCAGGCTTGGAGCAGAAATGTTAGTGTGTGTTCTGGTGTAAGAATCTGTTTTATATATGGAAGCCATTAATCTCTGTGCATGTGTGTGTGTGTGCGCGTGTGTGTGTGCGTGAGGATCGGATCAGGATGCGGCCAGGGCTTTGATCAGGTACAGTTTGTCTCCCTGCTCACTGGTGAAGATGGGAGCCTTTTTGTAGTGTTCGACAAGCTCTTCCATAGAGTTGAATTTGCGCTGTCCGATGCAGTAAAGGTTCTCCTTCAGCTGCACTTTGAAATGCTTGTTCTTGCTCTGCGCCTTTAGGGAGATGGAGAAGTCATTTGGCTGAAAATGTAGAAGAAAAACTCGGATTAGAGACCACAGACAACGGGAACAATTAGAAAAGAAAGGGAGGAAAGGAAAAGTCCAGAATTTTTAAGAGAAGGTCTGTTAAAAATTTAGCAGCAGATAATACATATTCAGATTGGCTGGTTCCGGAGACTGAAGCTAATTGCTGCATTGAAAGGGCCCAAAAACAAAGCGGACTTAAACTGTAAAGTACCTCTAATCTTAAAAATGTCACAGGGTTTATGTTAATGCGTAGCAATGGCTTAAATATACTCATTGCCACGCATTCATTGGACGGTTATTAATACTGATTATTATTTACACAAAAGACGGAGAAACGAGATCGTGGAACCCCAGGAATATTCCTGTGTGAAACGCAAACTGAGAACTGAGCATTAGAAAACATTCATAGTCAAAATTAACAAACACAGAAGCGAAGATGTTTTGAAAAATAAAAAAATATGTACATGTAACTAGAATATTGTTTGCTTCCAAACCTATTACAAACCTATCAAGTATTGTTTTTACTGGTTGATGCCAGTTGGAATCTGTGCAAATAACACATGAAATACAGTTCTTACAAATCAGAATGATCACAGTCTTAAAATGCTGAAAATCTGCTTCAGTCTTGGCTCTGCAGAGACTAGCCCTTAGCTATAGTCTTCTGGGTACAACTTATTTGCATTTATACTAGACAAAGATGGCAAGAACTTTACAGCAGAAAAACAGAAGCATAGAACCTATCGAAAACTTTTAGGGTAACAACACCTTCAAGACACCTAAAATAGTCACCTGTATTTTTCAGGTGCCCTTAAAAAGTTCTGGGAAAAAGATGTTAACAGAAACTATAAATAGGACCCAAGTCAGCTAACTGACTGGGTAAATAAAGAAATAAAGATTTATTTTTGAATTCATTGTCTTGCTGAAAAATCTATCCTCATTTCTTGTTTATATTCTTATCAAGAATGCCTGAGGCACTGTTCTCCTTTCTTCCTTCCATCACTGACATGAAGTCTGCCAGTATTGAATTATCAAAGACGGCCCAACATCATGTTTTAAACCATCTGATCGCAGTAAACTCCCAGTAGTGAACTGACTTGTTATAGTCTTAAACCAACTTCAAAGACATTGAAAATCTTTTTACTTCAATAGTGGAGTCTTGTGCAGTAGACGTTTCTAAAAGAAATTCTGGTTTTCATGAAAATTCAGGTCTTTTTTGAAGCTCTCTGTAACTATTCTGAAAATCAAATTATTCTTTTCACTCTGCTTGCAACCTTATTTGTGAGATTTTTGACAATGTCTTGGGAGAGGGCTGGACTTTTATTCTTCTAACATGTCTCTTGTGTGTTTTGTTGGTAATAAGAAATCTTGCGTCATTCCCTTGTATAACATACATCTGAATTTACTGACTAATTGGAGCTGATTTCTTTGTAGGCGTGGATTACTTGGATTGGTACTGATGTTAACATGACATTCTAACCTGATTATTCCCTTCAAGAGTTCGAGAAATGTTGATGTGTTCCATAATTAATCTTCTCTGCTGTATCTACTAGAGGTAAGATAGTAGCTGCTTATAAACTTGTAACAGAACATCATTTCAAAAATTCTGAACAACTCCTTAAATGAACAGATCTTAGTGACTGACCGATGACTCGCTATCTCGGATGAGGAAGTCTCCCTCCGTGCCTCTTTGATTTAGCGCCACCTCTGCCTGGTGGCGCGTCACTTTTCCGTAGTACCACTCTTTCCCAGCAAAGCGTCCACTGCCTGAGGGCGAGATGTAGTCACAGTCAGGCGTCGGAGGCCCGGCTGGCCCTGCTGAGGATTTATGGGAGCTGGAGTCAAGAACAGTAACATAGTTCTTAGGCACCAGGCCCAACTGTCCGTCTGCTTTGCGGCACTTCCACCACTCTGGGTCGTTCTCTGGTTTCTCTATGACCTCCATCACCTCGCCCCGCTCAAAGTTCAGTTCCTCGTCGTTGCCAGAGCTGAAGGGGTAGAGCGCCTGAACCGTGTGCAACACTCTGTTTCCGTTCGTGCTGCTTCTTACCACGTCAACCAGCTTCTCAGTCAGCGATCCGGCAGCCGGATCTCCCAGGCCGCCCATGCCTCCTCCCCCCGCCGTCCCATCCATGTCCTCCGTCACGTAGTTGGACGGGAACCAGCCAGACCGTCCGTTGTAGCTGCCGCGCCACCAGCCATCGCTGCACTTCTCCATCACCACCACCCGCGTGCCCTTCACCAAAGAGAGCTCGTCCTCGCGCTCCGCAGAATAACTGAACTTGACGAAAGCGGGCACGTTGAGGTCGTACAGCCTCTCGCCGTTATCTGTGCTCAGATCCGTGTCGGCGTTGGAAGCGGTGTCTCTCATCCCTTTCCTGCTCTTTACCTTCCCAATTCCTAGGAGCCAAAAAAAAAAAAAAGATGATTAGCAGTGAGATCTACACATGCAGATAAATTTGTTGGTGCCCCTTTTAATGGTGGTAAATACTTCCTCACCTATACCATTTCAAGAAATAAATAATTCATATTTTACAGTTCAGCCTGAATTTACAGCTATCACGGTTTCTTCATTCAAGTCAACAATCTCAGAAAATTAAACACATTTGGGGTCTTGGGATGCTCTTCAGAAATCAAACCAAATACAACCAGTAACAGTAAAGTTCAGTAATTATTTTAATGTCAGAACAGGTAAAAAATAGGGGATAAAAGATATATTGGCTTTTGGCATCGTTATGCCCTGCTTAACATTAATTGACGTTTATATGCAATGACCACGTGTCATAGGAAAAGGCTTGTACACAGCAGGGGTATTCCCACTTGTGGCAACAGTATTTTTGTTAATTGTTCCCCTCAGCCCCCTGATTGAAAAACCTGAAATCATATTAAATATCTGAATGCAGTAGAATAATCAAAGTGAAATTATTCTACTGCATTAAAGAGAAAGCAAAACATTGAGGCTATTGACATTTTTTAAGCAGAGGTCTCAATAAATTTGCCCATACCTGTGTGCCAAAATAAACTTTTTTCCCTCTAACTTTCTAATGGTGTGGGACAAGTCTCAACAAGAAACGAAAAGAAAAATAAAAAGAAAATAAAGCAATAATTAGCATTACAGGCTTTCTAAATATCCTTTCCTTTTCACATCAGAGCCCAAAACCCCCACGCTCTAAATCTAAATACATTCTTGAGGATTAGGTCTAGGAACTGAGGAAACAACAAAAATCTATGCTGGCATGGTGGAATAAAAACTGAATGGAATGAAAACTTGTTTTGACATGGGGCTACAAATCCTGTAGAAACTGTTTTCTTTGTGTACTGTCACCTAATACTAAAATCAGACACCTCACCCCTACTCCAGTCGGCCTGAACTCACTGGAACAAAACAGTTCAGCCAGCTACAGCCTCATTGCTGCTAATCACATTGCAATAATCACTTTGGCCTGCACTGCATCCTGATTTCAAACTCTTCTACTTCCCTCCAACTCTATAGTGTTACTGTAGTTTCACTGTTGAAGAGCTGTGACCATTTTATAACGTTTAAACAACTCCGGCTCAGCCCAACCAGACACTGATATCACAGACGATGACAGATTTAGGCTCATTTCTGATTACGTTTGCAAAGCTATTGCTTGCATAATCAAAAGACAGCTGGGTGAAATTACACAGTGGAGCAGGGTGGAGTCTCCGGGACTGCGCTGGGAGGATGGCGTGCGTCGTCTGTTATCCCAGCCGCTGGGGAAACGCGAGTGTCCTTTACCGCAGATGGATTGTTACTGCAAGGTGCCTCTGACTCAAGGGGAGCAGACAAATTTCACAGTAGGGCTCAGAGTCCAACGTCAAATTGCTTCCAGGTAGAGCCTGTTATTAGTCCCACCACTGTGCATAAGTACAGAGTGCAGACAGGGTGTTAAGAGCTGATGTCTGAAGGTGGAGGTTACGTGCTGCACACATGCCGGTTAGGCATCTTTGTACCAACTCAAACAAGACAAAAAGATATCGGAGGACAGATCGGAAGCTTCCGTCACAAAAAGGAACATATCAGATAAATTCCTGACATGCACAATTTAAAAAGAGATACTGCAGTTGGAACCTTAATGGTTGGAAGTGACCTAATTTAGCCCAATGAAGGTTAGAGGCCATCAACTACTGATAGACACATCTTTAACCTCCAAATGAGAGCAGAGAGATAACAAAGTTTATATTTTATCTAAGGAAAGGCTTATCACTGGCCTTGTCACTGGTGTCCATTTACTGCTTTTGTCTGCCATGGTCCCTGAATGTTTTGCATTAAAAAAGCAGAGCCACAGCATTTGCATAGATGCTCAATCTGCAGCCAGGTAAGTAATGGGAAGTTTGGATTTGCCTGCACAGCTAACAGATACAGGGGCTTCTACTGAGAGCAATGCTTCTCCTAAAGCCTCATCTGTCATGGTGTTCTGGAGTTACGCAGAAGAATTCACTTGTTGGCTGTGTGGGAGAGCTTCCTTTACAGTTTAGCAGAGATAATATCTTTTCACATCAAATGCACAAAATGGAAACGCTTTTCCAGAAAAGGGCACAGCTGCACTGAGCTCAGGTGGCGCTAACAGATACTGGCTATTGCTTCCTTGATATTCAGCCAGGCTTATTTTCAATTGAGTTCTGGACATTTGTGTACATCTGATCTCCAAGAAAGCTTAACTTATTTTTACTTACTTATTTTACCATGTTACCATTATCTGATTTTTAGTAAACAAAAGCACTTCATAGTCAACACTTAATACTGTGAAGGTAGATGTGCTTGTAAACTCTCAATAGAGGAGGTTCTTTTTATTTTACATTTTGAGGTGCTTATCACCATAATTCACATTATGGCAGGAATTGGGCCGAGAGAGAAAGAGAAAAGTTGGAGCTATGCAGCAAAACTCCAGAAAGTTGGGAGTGGAACCCCAGATGGCTGAGTTAAGGACTAATAGCCGCCATGGGACCACTCTACAGTGAAACCCTACAGAACCCAATTATGGTTTTGACGCAGTTAAAGAAAGGGGGTGGGTTTCAGTATATGACCGACTGGTCAAGAGAAGCATTGCTACAACTACAAACTACTAACCCTAACCCATCACTCAGTGAATTAACATTTTTTAAACTACACTTGCTAAGCACCTACCTGCAGATGGCATGGTACAATTCAATAAATACTTTAAAGTTTCAACCAAATTTAGGCATTCATTGTATATTTTTTCTTAAGTCGATGTATCTAAATCAAAATATTAACTTAATGTTATTTACAATGTTATTAGAACTGTAATAGAACTCTGTTATTCTGCTTTAAATTTTTATTGTGATTACTGTGATAAAGAGCCAGCCCATACCAAGTCACATAAAACAGAAAAGTTCAAAGGTCATCTCCACACTATAGCTGGAGATGCCAAATTAAATTTCCCAATTTCCAGCTCAAGGGAAAAATGTACTCTAATAAAATGTTGCAAATATTTTAATTTCTTTTCCCACGTGGCGACATGTAACAGTTCTTTCTCTGTCTGTCACACAAAACATATACAAATATTGTATGTCACTGGGTTATTTAAAATAGGTATTTGTGATGACTGGAAAGTGCCATTTGAAAGAAGACACCACTCAGACATCTAAAAATACCCCTCTCCCCATTTTGCCTCATTTTCTACACCTGACAGTAATCCTAAACAAAGACAACCACTTGAACTTTGTGAGTACATACAATGTGGGACGTTCAGCTTCCCCTGAAAGCCACAAACCTTGTTGCGGCTCTGCTGCAAACTGGGAAAGCCTTACGAGAGAAATTAAAAACACCGTGCACTGGAAACTTCCCTCGTACGACATCACATGCCTCTTATTTTTTTGCGCGCTTCCTGAGAGAGGGATGTGGGGGAAGGAAATTACACTGAATCAGATGGCTGTAAATCACTGCAAACAATGACAAAGAGCACAACACGCACATGTTGGGTTCCTCCAAAATAAAAAAAATTTAAAAAAGAAAGAAAAAAGAAAAAACGAGTTTGTTTACAGATGAAACTTTCATTCGGTTAGCAACAACACAAAGAGAAGAAAGTGCCGGGAAGTCTGTCCGGCTGCCGGTGACATACAGGAATGAGGGTTTTTTTCTGTCCAAACTCTGGCCTGCCTACGCTAGTTGGCTGTCCATTGTCTGCCAGGGCCCTTTCGACCTCCCGGCTTCCCTCCATTCCAGGGCTCTTCCTCTGTGGACGACAACACCCCGCGTCAGCCTGTCTGACAGGCCTTTAACATCCCTTTGCTTTGACATGGACGCTTTTTCCAACCAGTCAGGTCAGAGCAAACCGGCCTGCTGCCTCTTCTGTGGCAAGTGCCGTCACATCCTACTTCGCAATTCCAGTCAAGTTGCTTAAAATTATTGTGTAGCAATGTCTGTCGTCTGATTGCAGACACTCAGAAGGAGCTTTGCAAGTTTATGACAACAATATGTCTTCGGACATGTAGTGGAAAACAGCAGTCCTCAGCCATATGGTTTGCTCAGAGACGTACGCATTAAGTGTAATGACAGCATGTTGAGCCAGAAGCTGTGTGAGTCAATCAAAAGAAAAGGAACAGCGCACACATGAGTGAGCCGGCGTATTTGAGGTCGGGGCTGCCTTTTAGAGGCCATGGCTTCAACCAGGTCTGCCAACATGGCTGACGGATACACAGGAAGCGTGCAGAGCTCTTTCAAGTTTCAACTTCAAATGCAGGCAGCCATCGATCTCTGTGATGGGGCAGAGTTCAAGGAGAGGTGCTGCAGAGCAAAGCTGCTGTCAGAAGCTACAGTGTGTTTGAGGTTGCGATCTGTCAGGTTGTATCAAATCAAACAGTTAGAAAACTACTTTCCATACTCCACCTGATGGTAATCCATGCTTACCTTCATCATTACAACAGCACTAGAATCATGAGCGCAAATTAAAGGATGGAGACATAATTTTTAAGTCTGTTTTCATCCCATTATCTTTCAGTTAATAAGAAAAACATGAACACAGTAGGGCTGATAAATTTCAGCAAAACACCCATTTGCATCTATTATAATGAATCTTGTGACAGTAACTAATCTACATTTCTCCCATCTTCTACAGTCATCAAGATGTCTTTACTAACAGTGTACCTAAACAACTCAATCACTCAAACCTTTACCCAAAGTGTATGGATTGACTTTGGAGAGAAAGTTAATTCAACTTGCCAAACAACATTATTGACGTTATTGTCAATATACATGCATAGATTCACTAATAAATGTTTAGGATTCTGTGCATTCCTTTGTAATACACAGCTAACAGCATAAAATCGGTGGTATGTTAATAAATAAACATTTGTGTAAGTGAGAGAACCCAATAGAAATTTTACACTTGAAAAGAGATACTTAAACAACCTAAGGTGAAACTTATTTATTACACAGATACAGCTTTAATATTGGGATTACATTTGAAGAAGTTAATGTATCTCTACACCCTTCAAAAACTGGGTTAAATTAAGTTTATTTTGCACAGCTAAGTTCTTCTGTTTTATTCTTATTAGCTTTATGTAACAAGCTGGACTTAGAAAGGACATTTTGAGTTCTTAAAAGTTAAAAGAAAGGATCCAAATCTTTACACACACAAGCTGCGATTTTAGTAATGCTAGCAGTGCTACCCAAACCAGATGATAGTAGTAGATTTTAAGACACTTTAAGGGCTCAGTTCAATTCAGTCGCGTTACTATCCGTAGTAGTTCCACTACCTGTAGTAGAAAGATTTAAACTTTTTGGATATTAAATAACCATGTAATGCTGGTCAGATGTAAACCCTGTAATTCCCTTTAGTCATTTGAAAATGACTCAAAATGAAAGCTATTGTTAGCGGGTATTAACAGTCTGTTAGTGTTTTGTTTAGTTGAAAGTCCAAGTTTCCAAGATATGCATATCTCTGACTAACTTGTCTATCTCCTGCAATGGTGTACTCAATTTCCCAACAAGCTCTTAACGGTACAACATCTTTCTGTGAAGTTACCAACAGATTCTCAGGAAACCTGAATTAACCTTTGAAAATATCTTCATCATCCTTCAGTGTATAGCAAAACTAAAATTCTGTTGAATTGAGACTGCTCTCTTTCTATCAGAGTAATGTTTACAGCTTGAAGGCTAGAATAATATTTAACATTCAAAACTGATCTATGTTTCTCCAATTTGTAATGGAGAAACACAATACAAAGAAACACATTTTAAATAAATCCAGCTGTGGTGTCATTTAAGCAAAAAAGATATTGACATTTAAATACAATAAGATGTGCTCAGGATTTGAACTAATACTCAAATGAGTTACTATGTTTAAATTCCTGCAATGACCGTAACCAAATTCACAACACAGGAAACAAGAAAAACAACAGCTTAAGATTCAATGAAACAAATCTACATTTTGGACGATTGTCCTAATAAAAACACATATTTCAGGTGTGACACATGACTATTACATTATAACCAATCAGAAAGTCGGCAATCTCTAGTATGCTTACTGTTCTGGCTTTGTGAAGGCCACTACTCACTTCCTCTGATGTAAAGAGAAAACAAGGAAAGCAATGCGTGGTGATACAGCTTTACAGCAGAAAAAACATCTTGGGCATGAATGACTTGGACTATTCACACTAATCTTGGCCTAGCTATGATAAGAAGTTTTTTCCTTTCTTTGGTCTCTTAAGTCAGGAAACAGGAGTGAGCAATGTGGAGAAAATAAGCGGGAATTGAGAATCGAGACATCCAACAGACAATCCCAAACGACATGATTCAGCTTCCCTCTGACTTCTCACTTCCTCTTTGGCTCGCACTGAGCTAAGAGAGAAATGTGGCTCAAATTAGAGTTTCCGCTTGCTGGGGAGGCTAAGAAACAGGAAAAAGGAGGGAGGGGAGCCAGAAAGAAACAGAAGGAGGGAGAGAGCGAGAGAGAGAAAAAGCAGCAGCTCACAGAGTTTACACAAGCAAAATGTCTATTAGCTCATCTCTATCTTCTTCACCTCCCGCTAGAGAACAAGCAGAGCAGTCAATGAGATTCCTGCAGACAGAGCCAGGATATATCAAGGTGAGATTATGGCCTTGTTAAAAAATTTTTAAAAAGTGTGTCAGTGTGGATGTAAACCATTGACATTCCTCTGATAACCATGAGAGGTGCATAAGATGGGAATCCGAGTCCCATCAATCATCAAGGACCCCCTTCCTCCTCTTTGCACAATGACTACAGTGTTCTACATGAGAACCCTTCAACTGTAGCTCATGATCGGCGGCAGGGGGACCCTCCCAGAACCAGGGAGCTCGCCCTGAGGGAAACATAAAAGAAAACAGCCATCTGCGATGTCGTGAGATACTCCTGAACC
This sequence comes from Brachyrhaphis roseni, assembly GCA_903066815.1. Classification (NCBI taxonomy): domain Eukaryota; kingdom Metazoa; phylum Chordata; class Actinopteri; order Cyprinodontiformes; family Poeciliidae; genus Brachyrhaphis; species Brachyrhaphis roseni. The sequence goes on along the minus strand of CAEFZY010029406.1, from coordinate 50,523 downwards.
GGCTGGAGAGAATGACAGTGTAATCCACTAAGACGTAGCCCACCTCAATGAGGTAAACACTGGAAGAAAACAATGAAGTAAGATTCCAGCCTATGTGTGAGTTTTGTGCCTGTGTGAATTCAAAGAAAGAAGGAGTGCTGGGGCAATTACAGGCTTGGGCTCAGCAGCAGGCTTTTCAAAAGCATATCCACCCAGTGTCTGCAGCCGCTCACACACACTGGGACAGCCTCTTTGTCAGACCAAATGGGTTCACACTAGAATCTGTTGCTGCCCGCTCTGATCCTGACACTTTCATTCGGTTAGCTTGAAACAGACATTCAGACAAAGCAAAAATCTGATATATTAAGTTTAAAAAACAGCAACAACTCGTTTTCCTGAGTTGTTCAAAGAAACCAAACTGCTCAGAGGAGTTCAGAGGGATAAATAAATAAAAATCAGATAACTGGAAACAAAACAAGTCAAAACAACTTTATGGAGCAACTAAGGGCTAGAAAAGTTTAAAACTCACGAAAGAAATGTTTGAATAGGTTAGCCATGTCCATTTTGGGCTCGCTCTCTGTCTCGTTCGAAGTCCCTGTTCTCTTCCCACTGCAGCTGTGGAGTTATTCCATGTGAACACCCTGAGAGCTGGGCGGACTGCAGAGAAGGGCAGCCCACATGCAGGCCATGTGATCAGGGGTTAGCCAATGAGGGCACAGGTTGGAGAGGCCTCCAGTTCAGCTCTGGAAGGCAGACTGCAAGAGGCCTCAAGAAGTAGGAGAGAATGGGTAGTAGGAGGGGGAGGGGTGAAGCTTAGACACAGAGCACAAGAGCTCCATGCTACACAAAAAGTAAGAAGGTGATTTTCTAAACATACTGTATATACAGCAGATTTAAATGAAAGGGATTTTGAAAAATAAAATAAAATTTAAAAAAAAGAGGAATCTCTGGGGAAGCACCAGAGTGACTCAGTGAAGTCTCACATGACAGCAGCTTTTTGATTAACACGCATAAGTTTACAACATACCCAGGGAACAGAAGCCGTTAAACACAGAAACACTCCCAAACAGTAAGAGAGCCGTCTCCAGACACATCATGCCCTTTTAAGCGATGACACAACTTCACGCCCAGCAACAAAAAGATCAACTTTTCCTCCCACACAACATATCAAGAGTGTGAGCCCGGAGTTGCTCCTCTTACTTGCCTATGTGTGACCCAACCGCCCACAGCACAGATTAGGAAAGAGGCATAGTTAATCAGAGATTACACAATGCCTGGTATTTTTACATTTTCTTTCTGTATTACAAAAACTGTAGACCAACAAAGTAGCTTATTGTTTAAAGTGGAGAAAAAGGATACAACCAAAAATCTGAAAATATGGAGTGCATTTCAGACATCTTTTTATAGTTTGATACCCCTAATCTGAAAAGGTGCAGAAGCAAATCGAGCCTTACGGGACAACCGCAGGATAACATGACTGTCATTGTTTCCAAATGTTTTGTGCTTGCGTTTACACGAACATGATCTGCATTACATCTATATAAAGTGTCATTCTGGAGCCATTTGTCGAACACTTGCGATTTTGTCGACATCAACAAAAAAAAAACAACAACAACAACAGCAAAACATTTTTGTTTTACTGTTCTTGCATTGTCATGTAAATGGGGCCTTAGTCATGCACTCCAAAACTCTGGGGTTCATAGGATAACAGCAAAATGAAATTAATGAGAAATTCTGGTGTTGCTGTTGACAGTTTACCAGGGTTTGAGATATTTTGCAAAGAAGAATGGGCAAAACTTTCAGTCTTTAGATGTGCAAAGCAGGTAGAGAAATACCACAACAGACAGGCAGCTATAATTGTGGTGGAAAATGACTCCACAAAACAATGACTCAGAGATGAACGTATATTCAGACTTATGAACTAATGGGACAATAATGTGTTGTTCCATTAGATACAATCTCAATAAAATACATTGAAATACATTGCACGGGATGAGAAAACTTTTTAGAAAACAAAAGCCCCTTCTAAGATTATGTTGGTGTTTTAACAAGATTGCTGAAATTTTGTGTTTTATTTCGAGTGTACGGTAAGTTAGACATGACTTGTGTTTATGCCAGCCAGGCAGCTGTTCTTAAAAATGTAAAGATCGAATATGGCGACAGCTGGGATGTTGTTAAGAGGCCATAGGCTTTTGTTTATGGCAGCATAACCTCCCACACACACACACACACACACGCCCACGCAAACACCACAGAGTAAAAAAATCATGTCATATAAATCCAGATACCTCTGAGTAACATATGCGGGACAGACTTGACCTGCAGTTCATCCAACAGTCGTAGAAAATCTTTGCTCAAGTCATTGAGTTGAATTATTTAAAAAGCATTTCAATTCCTCTTTCACCCACACTTTTCAAAAATATTATTACACTCTACCCACAACGGCTGTGCACCCCCTCAGACACAAACACAAGAGAAAACGGGAAGTTGCAGTCCAACAGATAAGTGTTTTGCAAACACTGGTGAATGTGTGATAGTTGTGAAATTTTGACACATGACAAGGAGCACCCAAAACCGCATTTTTTTTCTTCCTTTTTTATTATCGTCATCATTTGTTCATGTAAAAAACTAATTTGGAGCTACAGTATGACTATTTGCATCGACTGGCAATAGCTTCTTCGGCACACATCATCTTCACGCCACATCAACGAGTAACAGACTTATAGGCAAATTTGTTGTCAACTTACAAGTTAAAAATAATTTCTTTTTTTAATAGTCAATTAAAGAAAGACAAAGTTTCGCTGCAGAGTTGATAGTTTATAAAGAATCACCAACCAAATTACATTCTACAATAATACATGAGAAATAATATTTGGCAGATCTAATGCCCAGACTGACACTGATTCAAAATAGATGGCAGAGAAGAAGAACTCAGTTAAGACAAACTATAACTTTCTCATTTATGCTTAGCTTCATCTTCTAAATATTCTCTACTTTTAGATCAAACTGCACACTTGTGAGTTTAGTTTTGTAACCTTGTAAATAAAATGGCTGAGAATTTATGATTTTTGTCAATAAATGTGCAGGTAAAAAATAAAATCCATGCTATACTAATGTTGCGCTTGGAAATCAGAATGTAGTTGTAAATAAATTGTCACCTTGTAAACCAAATAGACAATTTCATCTCTGTGGATCTATAAACAAAGATTTGTGATGGTAAAGAATAACGACATCTACACATGCACAAAACAGAAATTCTCAGTCATTTTATTTTTTTACTAGGTTATCTGTCTAGGTTACAAAAATCAACTCACAACTATGCAGTTTGATTTACAAGTACAAAATATTTATGACTGAAATTTATGCCCATACTGGTCTTACATGGTTTGCAGCAGCTGGCAATATCTACAAATGTAACTCTTTTGCTAAAGGAAACAAAACAGTCAGGATAGAAAGTCTAGGAAGTATGTATTCTAAGAAAAAGTTGTGCAAGAAAACCAAAACTAATTTATACTTGTTACAAAGCCGGAAAGATAAAACTATCTATAACTCCCTTACCTGAGTAAATGCTTCAAAGTTGCACTTAAAGCCTTTAATGTCAGGCAAGACGATCAAAAGCGGACGTCCAATTCAAGGTGTGTGCAAACAATAACCTGAGAATAATATGTCTGCACTCTGAACAAACACTCTTACTGTGGTGAATAACGTGCAACAGGTTATATGTCACAGTTGTGGTCAAAACCAATATGAAAGTTGGCCTAGATAATGCTTTTGAAGCAACGCTGTCTCAGTTAATAATTAAAAGAAAATCTACACGTGAGAGAGGAACCCCATCACAAAAGTATTATCTATGCAGCTTAACTGGAATATTATGAGCTAGTCGAAAAAATAAATAAGCTGATAGAGAATTCAAACCAGAATGCTTTCTCAAGATTACTGAGAACCAACCTACTGTAGAAATAAAAGCGAAACTAAAGAATAAAAAAGTAAATTCTCTTACCGAGTGTGTCTTTGAGATTCTTGACAATCGAAGCTTTTCTAGCACTGTTTTTCCTCTCCACATAGTTGGACGGGACAAAGCCAGTTTTGTTGGTGGCGTTCCGGACCCTCCACCAGGACTTGGAGTCATCCAGCAGCCAGAGACGCTCGTTCTTCTTGATGTCCAGCTCCTGGTCCTGCTGGGCCATGTAGTCGAACTTGGCGATGACAATCACCTCTTCAGTCATCTTGACCTAGGGAGACTGATGCATCACAAAACTAATTAGAAAAAAACATGGTCGTCATAGTTTCCTTTAAACTTTTTTAAGTGTTAAGATTCACATCAAAGATAGAGCCCAGATAGGTATAGTCTAGGTAGGAAAACAGAAACAGTTATTTCCATCCCAACGACACTGTTTTATCGGAGAAAGTGTAGGACTACAGATGCTCTATTAGAAATGACAAAACTCAACAGAATAGCAAAGATTCTCACTTATTTCATCAAAACATTTTCTGCTGGTCTTAACAATAGCATCCACAAATATATTAGTTACAATAGACATGAATGCATTGCATCTATTTAACTATCTAATATTTATTTACATCCAAACAGCTCTTTGCAGTATTGATCTTGCACACACTGACTTTGCAATGTCAAAAATCATTGATACATTATGCAGCCTTATTGCAAACTAAATGAACTCCTTGCACATGTTTTTGGTGTCAGTTGCAGATCCAGCTGGCTAAACAGAAAGACTGCAGAATAACTAAGAAATCTATTAATGTTTGAAAATCCCTGTATGGAATATCAGAACTGCAAAACACTGCTCGGACTAATATTAGCTATCCAAAAACTTTACATTCATACTCTCTATCAAGGAACATTTTTGTGAAGGTGGTTGTTTAATGCAGCACAGAAATGTTTTAGAAAGTGGTGGTAATGTTATTAAGACTATGCATGTTTGCAATGAACTGAAAGCATAATGTCATTAACTGATATCTTATTATTACTTTTGGCAAGTCATGTCATTACCACAACATTCATCCATCTTATCGCCATGTCATGTAATTCTACCGTGAAGTTGCATTTTGGGTGGCCACTTTAAAAAAAAAATAATTGTATGTTATGAGATTGGCTGCCAAAACTGTATTTTATACAGTGTACATAATGTTGCTGATCAGACAGATCTGGATTTTCCCAACAATCTGTTTGTACCCTTAATGATCTGAATGCTGAAACACAGACTCTTGCAGCTTCCAGTCTATCATGTGATCTCTTCTGCTGAGTCCTGATATCATCAGCTGTTCTCAGAGAGCTACGCTGAGAGCAGTTGAAAAACCAGTCACTAAAAATGATGACATTCAAAGTACAGTATTACATATCTAGGGCAGAAATTTTTTTTTTTTTTTCTGAAGTTTTGTATGGAAATGACAAACAAAAACTGCAATGTAATATTTTAGGAACCAAGCTAATACAGTAGTAAACAGAGTAAGTATGCTGACATTAGCTTTGCCCTGAGTATTAGAACAACTGCAGCAGACATTTCTTTGGAAAGGAAGCTTCGCACCTTAAAACCTAATCATTGTTAACACTATTGATGACTTTCTTAACCAAGTCAACCCTCTGTTGGAGCTGAGGAGACAAACTTAATGGAAAACTACAGACAGGGCAACATCTCTGTTGCTCTAAACTTTAAGAAACATTAAGGACACAGCAGGATCCTGATCGTAATTGGTAGATAAGTGGTTGACAATCGTAATCATCATCATGACATGACACTGGTGAGATCTAGTGTTTAATTTTTTTGCATGGCACTGACTTCAGAGAATTGACCTAGAACTAGTTCCTATATGTTTTTCATACATATATTTCAGAGTGTTGCAGTCTGTTGCAGTCAAGAAAAAAAATGGAAGGAAAGGAAGCTAGGCAACAAAGAAGAAAAAAGGGAGTTAGGACGACAGAAGATAGGAAAGAATGGGATGAAAGGGAGGCATAAGAAAGAAGATAAAAGAAGGCCCAATAAAGGAAGAAATAGGACATGTAGAATTAAGAAAAGGAGAAAAAGGACACAAGGAACTAAATAGGTACAAAACAAGGAAGGAACTAAGATAGGGAGAGAGGAAGGGAGAACAAAATGGAGAAAAGATGGACAAAAAGAAAAAAAGGCAACATTTAGACAAGAATGATAAGAAAAAGAGTCTCGAAAAGCCTTTTTGGTTTCACACTTCAGGACGCCTGAAGAATACTGAAATCAAAGTCCAGATTTTTCCAAACTGTTTAGGAACGGTGGTTAAACTTCTCTGATCTGTAGCCGAGATTTTAAATCTTGATCAAAATATCCATAGCTGATAAGTGTTAAGACAAATGAAAAGGAGTATGTTTGGAGACTGAAGCTGGACAGCCATACCTGTTCTGCATCAAAGCTGAGAACAAGCCGTTCTGATACTTCTGCTGACCTAGAACAAGAACAGAAACGATACAAGGAAATTACAAATTAACTCCTCAAACATTTTTGTTTGAAATACATAATTATGTGCTACACTCTTATACAAGCAGGCTTCAGATGACATAATAGCACCCCTTGCAGTAAACCTATGCCAAGAAGGTGTGAACCAGGGTTATCTAAGTATACCCCAACAACCGGGCAGAAATTCCAGGACACATTTCCACAGTTTAGTCTTGTTGAGCAGATTTCCCTCCACCAATTGTATTATTGAAATAACAGGCAAATTGCTTTGATACTCAGTGGTTAAAGCCAAGAGCTGTCAGAGAGTCTTCAGAATTACACAGGGGACGATTTCCTTTGACGAGCTGACAAAGTATTGCCTTCTTTGCCTGCCGTCAACTTACGCCAACAGGATGGTAAAGATTACTGTAATGGTGCAACTGGAATCTCTTTCTGAGCCGTGATGATGAAGGGAATTGTTTTAAATTTAGATCTGGCCTAGATAGGTTCACATATGCAAACCGCAATGCCAGTATGAGCTAAATTATTAAATACACAGGGCTCTATTATCCACAGTCCTCCTTAGCTTCCCTCAACACATCTAAAATTATGATTTTAGAAGACTGAGAACCACTGTGAAAGTTTGTTCACGTTGAACAATGCGCACATTCACAACAACCAGTCTTATGACCTGAACAGCCACAAGCAGAGATAAGCTACGCTTAGTTTAACATTGCAGATCCTTCGGTCAGCTATGGTGGGGAGCAAGGCCTCACTGAAGTGGCTGCTCTGATGTCATGGGAGTGGATGAAGTTTCACCTCTCCCCCACCCCAACTGACTACAGGGAACAGACACTGACTTTATTGAATGAGAGAGGCTCTTAAATTTATTTGAAGCAGCAGTGCTGTCTAGGTTTCAGCCACAGCTGGCCTTGAGATGGGCGTATAACCTGATCTTGGGCAAACAAGAGTGGAGGGAGCGAAGCAGACTTTCAGCATGGTTAACTAAGACATGAATAAGATGTCGATCGGATTTAAATCACCTCGTACTGACAGAAAATAAATAACAATCAGGGGGAGGTGGGTTACTTAATGTACCAAAGAGCAAAATGGTGTACACTGTGGTTAAAATTTAAGGCATGTTATTGCCTGCTTCTTTTCCATTAATTACATTAGTGAACACTGCGAGAAATGCAAGGGAGCGGCACACAAAAACAAAGAGCTGATTTACTCTCCTCGAGTGCCTCATTCACTCAGACAAAAGGCAACAATCTCTCCACTCCCTAGGCTGGACGAAGTAGCTGTGTGTGTGCTCCGTCTGCCTTCACAATAACCCTCCGTTATTTTAATTTCTCCACTTCATGCTTTTTTTTTTTTTAATCATGCAATGCTAGAACCATCAGTACTCCATTTCTTGCCTATCTCACATTTCAGGTTGAATCTTGCATCTGTTCTATTAGCATCCATCTAAAAGTGTGAAAGTCCATGTTAATTCTTCAGTGACTTTTAGAGTAGATATGAGGGAGCATCAGAAACGGTGGGTGACAGATGCTCTGAGATAATCACGCAGCTGCAGACTGAGCAGAGACCAGTCGCCATGCAGAAGCACTAAACACCAGGTCAGACAGGTCAAACTGCTCATATGGTGGCTCTACGGATATTCATTTACACTGATCCCAACCAGCAGCATATGTATCATCTCATTCAGAGTGTGATAGTTCTGAATTGGTACTTACTGCTCTTTGTTCTCTAGTTTCAACTAAAGACTTTCTCTGTGAGACGCGCCATGATATTGGTTTATGATCAGAGTTGGCCAATTTTCAGCAGAAAAAAATGTATTCTCATTGCTGAATGAATGAAACCTAGGCACTACCAGCACATGTAAATGGCAAAACTCATGTATGTGGAAGTTTTTATGTATTTCTATCAGTAAGGTGTTTTAACAAAGTAAAGGAAAGCATAAAAGGTTAAAGAAGTACTTCAAAAGAATCCATTTTCCCCAACACGTCACAACATGTCAAGACATGTCTCCTGTGCAGTTAGGCTGCTACTTTAAGAGACAGCAAGATGTTAGCAGATAGCAGAGACGGAATGTGTGACATCAAAGTTGCACTGTTTTAACCTTTGAGTTTTATATGAATGGGATAACTCCTGGTATACAGGTATAACAAGTTATCATTGCATAACCAGTAAGAGTTTCACTCAAATGACTCTGATGCCAGAGAAACTGTTGGAATGACATGATTTTTCTCCAGCTCTATAGAGTATTAAGAAAGCACAGCAGTCTTTCTCCCAGCTGTTGCTGCACACTGCTGGCCAACTGGCTGATAGAAGTCACTAATACTTTTTCCACCTCATTTACAAAACTAGACAAATCAAGTCTTCAAAAATAGAATCATTCATGATATGGAAACTAAAGGAACTTCGCCCACAACTAAAATTATTTTAACATTGTTTCAAGCAACATTTGTTAGGCTGAGTGGCCAGTTTGCTAAGCAGATGACAACAGGCCAGATACTATGGCATAAAAACTGACCAACTTTCAAGGTAAAATCAGCTTGTAATATTCCCAGATTTTCTTTATAAACAGAGCTGTTACCTTGAAGAAAGACTTTCTGTACAGAGTTTTGTCTCTGTGCATGCATGGGTTATCCAGCTTCCTCTCACTAGTCAAAAACATGCCAGTAAAATGACCTCTCTATATTCTTCTGACCTATCCAGCAAGTGAAGGAATTAGCTTACTTTTTAGTAACTTTTGTTAGCCACCATTATCAATTCTGTCCTTCGAAACAATTTTTTTATTTATATATTTTTTTCCATTAGAAGATAATTTGGTTCTCAATTTATGACATGCAAAAATGTGGTAATGATTTTATAACAAAAGATCTACTGTGTGTCTTCTTCATAGGTTTCTTCTGTACCGCTGTAATACAGACAGCTACTGGAGATCCTTCCTGCTCACAGCCAATAGCATCTACAACTCTTTGAAAACACTCAGATAGTATCAGTTACAACATTAAAATTTGCTGTTGGATTAATAAATAACTTTGGAATTGAAGTATTTGATGATGTGTTAAAGTAAGAAGGACTACAGAGGGGAAAAAAACTGGGTCAAAAAATAAAATATCTGACGTTTTTTTTTGCATTTGTATTCAAATTAAACCAGGAGCAGAAATGTAAGCAACAACTTCAGCAAGCCATTTGTCTTCTTGGTGCTAAGCACTAAAACTGGACAATAGTTCTCTGAGGTAAAATGTAACAGGTCATCTGATAGGAGAAAATTAAAGTTCAGAGCAGATCTGTTTTAATTTAAATCATTATGCAGGGCATTAAATTGGGTATGGGAGGAGCTCTCAATGTGTTGCTTAAGACTTTATATTCATGAACTATTCTAGAAACAAATACAAATGTAACAAAATATTTTAGTTTTTTTCCCCTTTACACATGTAGACCAGAATAGAATGTATGGGTAACCACTTTCTATATTTTGACTATAAGGGGTTAAATGTCCAGTCAGTGAATGACATAGAACATAATTACATAATTGTCTCTACAATGCAAATGGACACAGCTTTGTAAACTATGAGGAAACAAACCATGTCTTATCTGGGGAATAAGCCGAACCAAGGATTAATGACAATTCAACAAGTGATCCTCTCATGTTCACACTTCAAGCACCAATAACTTGTCTCACATTCATATAATACTAATAAATACTAATAAAAGTATTATAATACTTTGTATTTATAATACAGAGTATTATTCTTTCTATTTATAATACTAATAAATACTTTCTATTTCTTAGTATTTTATGAATATTAATATAATACTAATAAACACAAAGTATTTATTTGTATTAAATAAATACTGGTCCCTGTGTTTTAGCCACAAGGACCAGCCTGTAGATACAATTTTGTGAAGATGTTATCATAAAAAAGTCTTCACAATGAAATCTAGACAGTTTATTTGACTTTAAAAACCACAAATACTTCTTGTCATTGGTGAAAAGCAGATGCAGCATGCAACCTTGTGAATTCTCTTCTTATGGTGAAACACCAGTGACATAAATTCACCACATCCTGTACGCTACAGCTGCTGCGAAAACCTCTGTTGTGTGTCTCGGCAGACGGAGGAGAAAGAAATCCCCGACAACAGATCCAGTCAAAGAGCACACCTAGTGGTCAGTTTCAGCCACAATCATGTTGATACACATAGAAGAGATGTCAAACTGGCTTTAGACGGTTTTAGGAAAAGTCCATTTACATCAGATATTTAAAGTTTAGTAGCCAGGTAGAGGAGAATGAACATGTGTCCTAGTTTTTCTCGCACTGGGAGCAAACTGTTAGCTGCTGCTCAGGAGGATTGCTGCGGCACTGAGACAGCAACGGCATGAGCTCACAGAAGCAGACAGGGTAACCTAATCCCTGTGACAGCCCGCTAAAATCACAGAGCTCTACTGCCTTCAGGAATGTGCTCTATGTGTTCACTGCTAACTCAGCCCCCTCTGGCGCTGCAGCTCTTCCTCCAGCACGCACCAAAAGTTGCATTTTAGCCACAGGGACCAGCCTGTTTCACAAAGCGACAGGCAGAGGACAGCAATGGACCAATAAACACAAGCTTGGGTTCGCTTTTTCTTTTTTTTCCACCCTGAAGTGCATCAGTGAAAGCTCATGAGACTGAAGCTCATCCCGGCTGTCCTGGATTCTCTCAAAACAAAACAGCAGCACCGCAGCAAAGGGTCATGGGAGACTTGGCAGGCCAGCTGTGAGACAGGAAGTGTGGACACAAGAGTGACCGGATGATGGGAAAGTGATGCTATCTGATAGAGCGTGGACTTGACCCCTGGGCTGAGAGTAGTAAAGATAGCTTATCTTTGAATCAATGTGCGTAATATAACTTGTTAAAGAGATGAAAGTGTTAACTTAAACACCAGTGGTACTGAGAGAAGGAATTCCTCATTGGAAAACTGTCCTAATTTGGGATCACACTGAAATTTAATAAGAGGGAACTGATAGCCTTACCGCCGTGATTATTTGAAAGAAGTCGGTTATTCACCCCTGGGGATCTCCCTTAGCAGTTGGGAATATCCTAAAATAGATTGTGGCTCGTGTCCTTTGGGAATAGACAGATTTACTCTCACAGCAACAACCAACAGCAAAAGTTTTTAGTTTTCTGTCGGAACCACTTCACATCAAAGGGCCCATTCTTTTCTCCAAACAGAACTGTGTATAATGTCATGGATAAGCCACTGTTTGGAGACTGTTGCCTGGCAATTCCCTCAAAAAACTGCTGAGGCTGGAAGCCCTGGAGTTCTAACACAATAATTAAGACAGAAACTGGGTTTGTTGGAATTAAGAAAACCACATTTTAAAAACTGCAGCCTGCTGAGCAACATCTAATTAGAGAAAACCTACTGCTAACATCTAGAATGTCTGCTTAAAGCCTTAAATTTTAGCAACTTAGAAAGGAACTCAGACTGTAGAAACATTCTTGATGGACACCCAGTACAGTCAAATTCTGACAAAGAGGCTGATAATTGGTAATTTTATCAGCCAATTATCAGCTGATAGGTCAGCAAAACTTGAAGTGAAGACAAAATTCTAACACGTGTATGGTATTGATTTCATTCATTATGTAATTTTGATAAAAATGCACAAAAAGACATCCCTAACATTTTATATCCACGGTTTTTAAAAATACTCAAAAAAATGTTAAATACTCCAAGACGTTCAAACTCTGAATTAGATCTACCAGAGCAGACATAATTCAAGGACTTCCTTTTAACCCAGATGCTGTATTTGAAATAGCTAATAGAATATATATAACAAATACATCTCTTAAGGTGCAGAGATTGTAGCTGGAAGGAAATTGAAAGATCTATTTCAAATATGTTTTATGTAATGTGTACTGGTGTTTAGTCAACCTCTAAACATATTATGATGTTAGCTCTTTGTTATTAGAAAATACATGTTGCTTAATGTCAGAAATAACCGATCATGAGACACTGGAGAAAGATTAGGCCACACAACCACTTCATAGTGCTTTCACTTCCCCATTTCGCTTTATGCTTCAAATTCCCCAGTCAGGTTGTTACGGTCTGGCCAACAGAGACACCGTCACAGGTGAAGTAACATTTCTTTTCAAATGGAAAATTGACAAAAGAGATAATCAGGTGATGCAAGGATGGTTTATCTGATGATAACCCAGGAAGGTTTTAAGTGGTTCATTCTTTCTGTATAAGGAATTCCAATTCCATTTGTTAAACTAACAATTACAGAAATGCATGAGTTTTAACTTGAATCTAAACAAATTCATGAATGCTTTTGAAACTTGCTATTAATTCATGAACTAAGAAGTGGTTGCTCTGCCATACTTAAGTTGCTATACTTTTTTTAAGATGGTTTTACATGTAGATATGACAATGGTTTCATTGATGTTTAAGCTATGACAATTGCAGTTTATAAGCTTGATTATAAGGCATTATATTTTAATTTCAGATTTAACTATAAATAGATGCAGCAAATCACTACCTATAATTATAATCATCCTGTTTTCTTGTGAAAACAAAAGATGAATCATTTTTTAATTCTTTACAAGTCAACACCAATTTTCCAACATGTCTGCTGGGAACTAAATCCTGATCAAAGCGCTTAACATACAAATGCACACTTCTGATCAGAGCCATCAGATTAAACAGAGAGCCAAAGCAGGATAAAGCTGATGTGATATCCAAAGTACAAAAGTAGAGCTATAAATAAAGCCAGATTTTTTTCCCCCCAAAGATAAATGAAGCACTCTAAGTTACCTCTTATAAAGGTTGATCACATTGTAAGAAAATATTGACTATTTAGAAATCAGCTAAGCAGAGTGAGGAAAAACAAAAGTGACAATATCATTTAAAGGGTCTCTTTTTGCAGGTGCATATTGAAATAAAAAGTACTTAGATGAACCAAATCTGTGATCTATATCAGCACTACACAGCCACATCAAAGCCAGCTTATCATTTACTCACGCTGCTTCTAAGCAGCGTTTTACTTTTCAAGATAAACTAAAGAAATAGTAGCACAGCAGAACAGTTTCCAAGAACCCTAAATATGAGCCAGACTTTCACATAGTCATACAGAAAACACAGAAAAAATAGAAACTTTCAGATGGCTCCAACAATTCTGTTGCCAAAATGAATCACTGGAGGAGGTCATCTGTATGGAAAACTGATCTAAGAAACAGATTTTCCCTGAAGATGCTCTCTAAAGTCTGAACAATCTATTCTTTAACTTTATTGTTACTAAACTAGCTCCAATGTCTTTCAGACCAGAATATTGACACTATAAACCTCTGCCAAAGAAATCTCAGCTCTGCACAAATCAGCATCAACCAGATCTTTGATAGGAAATGGGGAAGAAAGAAAACATTTTCCTCAGAAAGACTTTGAACTTTTGCGCATGACTTGAACGGCCTACACAGACTCCAAACAGAAGTGAATATTGTTCTTAAAAATGGGCTCCTTTACACTATTCAAGAAAAATTTAATTCCCGTTTTTAAACTAGTTTATATACAGCAAGAAATACTTAACATTTTAAATGATTCAACCAGAACCAACAATTATTTATTATGGGAGAGATGATTTGTGTAATTTATGTCAGCAGTTTTGCTCAGCAGTATGGCATTTTCACTTCCCACATAAAGAAAAACAAAAGATTAGAAACTAGAACCAAGTACCTTCATTACATTTTATTTTTATAATGTCAGACATTTAGAAGTGATTTTGAATATGGTGTTGCATAAGCAAATACAAATAAACCTCAGGCACTATCTTAAAAACATATAATTTTTCACACACTTAGAAATGGATTTATATTAAGATTGCTAAATAACAGAACAAGCATCAATGATCCTGTCTGTCTATATTCATTTTCTAGCTAGCTACTAAATCTGAACAACCAGATAGTGAGGAGGTGAACTTTCCCAAAAGTTACCATTAATTAAAAAAACAATAAAGAAATAAAATTTCTGATATCAACTCTGGCTTTTCTTAGAAAAACACATTGCTAAATAATCAACAACTACTGCAGTTAGCATAACTAACATCAGCCTATCTGTGTATTTTTCAGATAATAATTAATCCACACAAAATTACCATGCCTTCCAAGAAACACAAAAATGGAGGCTAAAAGTTCAAAGAACAACTAAAACTGTAATCCTGCTCGCCTTCCACTTGGTGCTTAGGATACTTTGACTGTTCTACTAAACAGAATGACACTGCTCAGGGACCTGTCCCATGTTTTTTTTTTGGGGGGGTGGGGGGTTGGATTTAAAATGGTTTTAGTAAATGTGTACTTAACTTCTCCAGGGTATCTTTTCACAGTGGGCTGTAATAGTAGTAATTCGCCTGTTAGTATGATTTTTTCTGGTTCCCATAAGTTGCGTGTGAATAATACTTTTACAAATCTGTTTTCCTGCCTCATGGGTTCATGAGCGTTTTGTTTTATAGTAGCCTGCAGTGTTGTGTTCAGGTCTCATCTCTTGAGTGAGTCACATCAAACACACAGGGAGCCAAAAGTGTCTGACTTCTACTGTGAGAATCAATGTAAAGGTTGAGCTTCAGATTCAGTCAAATAGACAAACTTAATTATATTTAGCTCTATAAAGTGGATTTCATTTTGATTGCTGAATTTTGCTATGATGTTAATGTTTTCTGCATCACAGAAACCAGAAGGCCTTATAAATGGCACAGTGTCAACTTAGGTAAGTTTTCTCCCCAGTTATTTGCACTAAATCAATCCAGCATTTCCCTCTTCAAATGTTTGCATGAAACACTTAACAAATCCCCACCTTGTTTTTTTTCTCCTTCTAAACACTAAAATATCTCCATATATGGCCATGCTGAATAAGTGGATGGTCCACTGGCATGTAGAAAGTTTAAGTAATCCGTGCAATCCCAAAAACATAAGACACATCACATATGTCTGTCTCTCCCTCTCAACTACATGCCTACAAGTTTATACCTCCAATGTAAAAACAGCATAAATACAAGCAACAACTCTCTGGATTGTGGTCTCAAGAGCCAACCCAAGAATGATGCCAGTGTTTGTATCATTATTGGATCAAATTTAGGTTGGACAGTTATTATGCACTTTAGTATATTTTTATTTTACTGGGATCACCTTCATGTACAACTTAATTTGGCACAAAAGCAAACTACAGAAATTTAAAATTATAAGGTGGATTCACTTTTTTATAGCAAAGAATTTATATACATATATATATATATATAAAAAAAAAAAACAAGCAATCAAAATAATGACTTCGGGGCCTGAATGGTTCTACCCACAAGACGGTGTGTGTACAACAGTGGACTGTGTGTGCTGCAAACTTCACACAGCACTAGTGTGTTAGTGACACCATGGAGTCACCTAAAAAAAGTATTTTAATCTGAAAGTAAATCTGCATTTCTAATAAGAATATCACGACAGAAGTGCCTTCTTGTTTTTGTAATGCTTACAGAACTAGAGTTAATATAACATTGTGGTTACATAAGTGCACACATCCTCATTTTCATTCTGCCAAACCCACTGAAAGAAAACCCCTAACCCTAATGAACTAAGACAGAAACAAAAAGCTGAAACTGCATACTTCTTTTACCCTAAAGAGGAAGTCTCATCACTGACTCCAAGTGTAAAATGACTGCAAATTTCTCACCACACAGTCTACACACAATGACATTTTGCAGTAGTGAGAAGAAGAAACGTGAACAATGCTTTATAACTTTGCCTCAGTATACACTTAAAGATACACAAAAATACTTCTCAGTGGCATCAGAGAATCAAATGCAGAAAGGCTGAGCGAGGTGTTCAATCGCTCACCCCATTTTCTAGATTTTTGACATTGTTCTGTGTTTCTCAACTAATTAAGTAGCAGTCACATGATAAAACACAATCGGCACAAATAACACACTTCAGCAACCTATCAACAACTTATTTTAGATGTATTTGCTTGTAGAATACAGCTGACAGCTAAGCTTCCAGAACCACTAAATTTAAGGAGTAAAATCAAGAGCTACTCACTGGGCTGTTCTGGCAAGTCCCTTCACCATGATGTTATATCTCATGCTAGTGGTGAGAAAGTAGCTACGTTGGAAACAATCCAGATAATTCTAAGGAGTCTGCAGCTCACAAACACAGAGGCGGAGCTTTGTCAAAGGAGACGAGAAATAAGACTTTTTTATTTTTTTTTTACATGATTAATCAGCAAGGATACAAATGCTTTTAAATTAATTTCACACCTCATTTACAACAATACTGTTTCAAAACAAATAGCATTGGCTTCCTCTTCTGGAGAAAAGACAAGAGTTAAAAACTTATCATCTGCATGGCAAACCCCAAAATTTTGTTTGACACCATCCGCTCAATTGTTTTATCAGCAACCCTACAATACCTAGTTTAGTCCAAAGCAAAAGGTAAAGAATTTTTTTTTTTTTTTTTTTTTTCGTTGGGTAGTTCAACAATCATCTTTTTATGTTCCCTCTTGTGACTGGTCTCCTTCACATACTTAGTTCTTTTTCAGTCTTGTGACCTTACACGATGTCTCTGATTTGCTCAACACAATAAGACCCTCATCTTGCCCTACTGACAACACTATGCTTTGTAAAAAAAAAAAAAAAAAACACTTGAGTCCATTGTCTCTTTAATAAATCAATTTCATTTGAGAAATGTAACTGTTTTTAAAGCACAGTAGCACTTTAGTTGAACTATACCTTAGTCTAGATACAACTTTGCCTCAAAACTACAGGTCAATTTCTAAATTCGAACTCAAGTCAAAATGCTAGAAAATGTGGTGGCAGATAAAGTTGTGACTATTCTGAATAATCAAAAAAATTTTAAAAATTTCACTGAGGTTAACTTCAAAAGCATTCTAAGGAAAACACATTACTCAAAAACTCTAGTAACATGATGTCAGCAGACTCAGGGGAATACTCATTTTTGTTTTGATTAGAGCCTTTATCTTTGTTTAATACTGTTGATTTTAACTAGGTGTTTAATAGAAGCAGAAGCGTTGGTGTTTATGCCAATCAGCTAATGGAAGATTCCACTGAACTGAGGTGGAGTACCTCAGGGCTTTGTTCTGGGGCCTATCCTGTTTTGCTTGTATATTCACCCTCTGGGTTCCATGTTACAGTTCACTAGTACCAGTTTTAGAAGGTATGCCAGATATATTAGCATCAACATCAAAATCGGCCAATGGTAGGCATTTTCTTAACTTATCTATATTAGTTTAGTAAGTAAAACTGAGTCAATACTAACAATGTTCATTTTCATTTTGTTGTTTGCATATGTGTTTCAAGAGAGGGAGGGGATTGGCAATGTGGTCATTGTTCAGTCATGTGACAGTGATAGTGAGACAGCACAGGATTGTGGGGTGTTTAACTTGAGCAGAGATGCAACATACATGCTGTGGTTGCTTTTACAAAGTGTAAATAGTGTACGGAAATATATCTAATACACATATAACATTGGTAGTTATAGGTCCTAACACCAGAATTAAAATTTGGATATCGGCCCAAATTTTCATATTGGTGCATCCTTAATCTCCCTGCTGACTTTCAGTCTACTGTTCATTCAAAAACATTGGGTGCCATAAACCTCCTTAATTTGTTGTTTATCTTACATCAGGTCTGAAGGCAGAGACACTAATTAGTGCAAAGGGATGATAAAATGTCACATTAAATAAATTAGAATATGCATTCCAACAAAGCGTATTTCTCACATTAGAAGTATAACCTTTAAGCAAAGATTAAACTTACTTTTTATTAAGCCCTAATTTTTGTACTAAAAATATTTTTTATTGGTCTGATGTAATATTGTTAGATGTGTTTTCATTAATTAACAGAGATAATGGCTTGAAAATAGTCTGTGTGTACTTAATTTATATAGTGTTTGAAATGGTTATTAATGTTTTGACTGCTTCTCACGTTAACAACTGCTAGCATTTTTTTGTCTGCAGGCAATTCAGAATGCTGCTTTTAACCAACTACCTGAGAATCACTTTGCTCCTGATAAGGCATCAAACACTCCACTGATTACCTGTTTATGTTAGAGACCATTTTAAAATGTTGATTTTTACTATTGATGATCAAGTCCCATTTTACATCTCTGACATTTTCTACCTCCTATTTCTGCCCATGTCCGCAAGCCAGTTGTTCACCTCAGGGAGGACCAGAAGGTTTTGAGCTTATCATAGCAAACTGTGGAACAAGCTGCCTCCGTCTATCCTACCTATCTTTTGATTCTTCACACTTTGTTAAAAAGAAAGCTTTAAAATACACATCTTTATGGTGATGTGCTTTACTATGTTTGTATGTATTTATATGCATCTTTAATTGTTCTTTATTGAAAACACTGTAATTTCATATCTATAAAAGAATGCATTTTAGTTGACTTGGAGAAACAAGGTCTGCATTTAACCCTTCAAAAAAGTCAACATGAATGGGCAGTCATTATAAAAGATGAAAAAAGAAGATCACAAAAGAAAAAGAGGAAATGGAAGACAACTTTTGCAACAACTTAGGCTGTGGAGGCAACATGAAGTATGCAATCCCCATTTCACCACGTGGAATCGATTCCTCAGCTAGAATTTAAAGAGGGAAATTTTTGAGCCACATCACATTTCTGGCTTTTATTGAAATGCACAGTTAGCACTTTTCCTCTCAAGACTTGTCCGCTTCAGGCCACTGAGATTATCATCATCCATGTATGTTGTTGTTATTTTCAGTCATGAAAGGCAACAATTACAAAACAAGTGATTCAAGAGGACATCTAATTACACAATGTCACTGCCATTGCCAATAAAAATGTCTGTAGCTGCTTAACTGTGAAACCTCAATTGTGCACAAAAACTGACAGCTGACAGGTGCAAGTTTTCCAAACAAGTTGCCCCATGGCTATTTTTGGAATTCAAATATGAAAATAAAACGAGTGCCTTCAGGCGTAAAAGATAATAATAAAAAAAACTAAAGGGAACTAGTTCAAATCCGTCACAAGTACGCCCTCAAAGACAGCTGAGGACAACAAAAGCAAGCACACACCACTCCTGATGTAGAGACAAATCACAGTTCTGCACTAACTCACTATACATAGCTTGTGTTGCTTTGGATGGCAGTCAGCACCATGGCAGTTCTACTGCAGTCACAACTGGGTTTAGTCAC
The DNA here is from genome assembly GCA_903066815.1 of Brachyrhaphis roseni. Classification (NCBI taxonomy): domain Eukaryota; kingdom Metazoa; phylum Chordata; class Actinopteri; order Cyprinodontiformes; family Poeciliidae; genus Brachyrhaphis; species Brachyrhaphis roseni. The sequence goes on along the minus strand of CAEFZY010029406.1, from coordinate 30,917 downwards.
TTGTCATAACTCATAAAAGAAATGTATCAGAATCTGCTCCTGTCATCAGAATTTTCTGCTGTTTGTATTTACGTCTGTGAATTTGCAAGTCATTGGCTGGAGGACTCAAGCTTTCTGCTGAAAACTGAACAGTGTGCTTATGGTAAGATAGTTAATGTATAATGGTATTTAATGCATAAACTGTGGAACTGTAGCACTGAAAAGTGTTACTAAACACTCTAGGCTTTTAAAATTGTTGCATTAGAAGTCTTACAAAGAAATCTTGTATTGCAGTGAAACATGTTCCTTCCATCTCAAATGTAAACATAAATACATTCAGAAACTTTGACTTTGATCAGAAAGCCCAAGACCAACAAATAAACATTACATGTTGGTCTAATAAGAAAAAGATTAATATGCCTACTTCTAAGTACAGTGGAGGATCTGTAATAGAGGTTTGTTATTCTTCCAAAACCCCTGAAAACCTTGTGAGTGTAGACAGTGGAGATTTTTAGAATACCAGGAGGTTTGAGATGATCCATTGGACAATCCAAAATACCTAAACATGGAATGCCACTAGATCCATACAGTCTAATTTTCAATTGCCCAGAAACAAATAAACCTTCTTTCACGGCTATCACACTCCCTAGATCTAAACTATGGAGAGTTTGTGGAGCAAGCTGAAGAGAAGAGAGTGTAAGGGGACAACCCAAAACGCTGTATGATTTAGAAAGAGAAGGTAGCACAAAATGGTGCATTCTATTTGTACACAGAAGTTGTTCTTCCGAGTACTTAGTCAGAAATATAAACAACGATCCCTCGTGAAATTCTGACTCAGTTCATATTTAACTGAAAATAGAAATACAATCTTGTATTTTTCATAGTCACAAACACCACATATATTAGTAAATTCAACTGGTTTTCCTGATTGAATTTCATGCTCTACTTTGATGGCACCACATTACTACCTCTGAGACAAACCGAAAGAATTTTAAGCAAAAGTAATTTTGTTCACATGTATCTTTTTCTACATTTAATATATAAAATTTTCAGTGTGAGATTATAATACTGCAATAAAATGTGTTTTATTTTTTCCATGGCCTTTTAGCACATTTTATTGCAGTGAACCCTCAACTATAACGCGGTTCACCTTTCACGGCCTCGGTGCATAGCAGATTTTTTTGTGCAGTTTTTTTTCATAGTGCATTGTGTTCTGCGTCCTGATTGGCTTAACAGTTTCCGCGCTTCTTCTCTACCTGTGTGCCAATAACGTTACGGTATTTATATGTTATACAGCTTGGCAAATATTTTTGCCCAGAAGAAAAAAAGAGCAACAACAACTACCGATAACTATGTTCTTCTTTAAAAAAAAAAAAACACACCTGCACCACAGGCTTCAGAAGAAAAAACACTACACAGCAGAGTCAGCGTCTGACTGTGAAATACGCGAGTCACAATTTGTCCTACTGTACTTCATATTGATGATTAAAATGATTATTTTTACTGTAGTCATTTGTAACAAAGCGCTCCATTTGTTAAAAAAAAATGCTTGGGCCTGAAAACAGGTTTTGTTCTTTGGTTTCAATGTAGAGTATTTAATTATGCTGTATAATAATTGTAAAAAATATAGGTAACTACTTCACAGATTTCGCCTATCACAGGTTCTTTTCGGAATGCAACCCCCGCGAAAAGTGAGGGTTCACTGTATTGGGGTCCCACAGTGGTTGGGATCCTGTGTGCATTAGACATAATGCAGTTCAAATTGCTGAGCCTTATCTTAAGCTGCGGGTAGATTATTCTACCCTACATTTTTACAATTCATAGCATACCACCTGTGAGAAGGGAGATATTGTCTAATAACAACAGAAACACACTTACAAATGCCAATAACCACAGAGACAATGTATAACTTGGTCCTTATGATGTGTTGATAAGGCTTGTGTTGCTGTGCAATTTATTTAAAAGGTCATAAAAACACAAGTGGCAAAATCTTGCCAGAAACACACACTCATTTCATCCATTGTGTAGCTGAAGCATGACATTTAGTCCGTCTTAGATTAATAAATGCAGGAACAATGTTGCATGAAAAACACAGAGCTTCTAAAATACAAACTAGCCGCATTAGGCCTCCAGCTGATGGTTTCACATGGTAAATGTGGCTGTATAGTAACCTGCTTTTAATTCCAGACATGCTTAAAGTAAAAACAATTCCTCAGTGATGATGCCTGCAACTCCATTAGAGCTGCATTAGATATTTCATCATAACACCACTAAAGGTGGTCAGTTTTGTTGGGGCTACATTTCAGATCAGCCCACACATGAAATTTGGGGAAATCACCTTGGCTTCTAGGAAAACTATGATACATACTCTTTACTGACTTTATGGCCTCAAGATAGTCATCTTGAGGTCATGATAATTATTCAATTGCCTGTAAAATGTGACAAAAACATGTTGGAAGGAGGTAAAAGGTGATGTGCTTTTTATTAATACCATTTTCATCGTATTATAGCAGTCATAAAAAAGCGATAGAAGAAAAATGTAAGAACAAGATGATTTTGTTTCCACAGGGAAAAAAACTTGTTCTATCTGTGCTTAAATAATATCTACTTTTATAAAAATGTACTTTATATCATGTTTTACATAGTTTGCTCTGATACATAAATTAAAGCCAAATGTCAGAATAAACTAGGGATGAATGATACTGGTATCGGCATGTGGTATTCTTTTGCTCATGTGATAGTAATGTAGCAAGGTATAATGGGATGAAGAAGATTAGCAATGTCAGAATTGTGGTTTTTAAATGGTGCTAAAAGCGTTGGAAAATGTACCTAATCTAAATAATATTGCTTATCGGCAATAGCAGCGGTATTAATATTGGGCAAAATTTTCATAATGGTACATCCCTAGAATAAACACTTTCTAAGATCAGTATTAGTGTATGCTTTTTAATAATGCTAAGTGTGCAGAGTACTACTCTATTCTGCGTTTTATAAAGTAACATTGGGAGTAAGTCTGCACAATAGTTCACAACATTGCATTATCAGTGTGTCAGATATTCCAATAGCAAAGAACTGTTTGAGCACAATAATTGTCAGGTAATACCTGTATGTTATAAGCTTTCATTTTACACTTTAATTTAATATTATGAGTTTCAGAATAGCAGATACAGTGGATATAAATTACATACCATCATAATATATTCCAATATTATCGCCATTGTGACATTTTCAAATACTGAGCCACTCTTATTGGGAGCCTAATGAAGCAATATTAGCTGTTTAATTTGCAAGACTGCCTGCTCAGGTAGCCAGCCTTCAATAAGCTACATTATTAAAAAGCTGTTCATAGCTTGAGTTTCCTCTGTTTTCCCCCCCTGATTATTTTTTTTTGTTTTCTAAATTTGACTTTTTGGCTGAATGAAGTAGTATTTAAAACAATTTAAATTATGACATTTTGTGTCATTTTTCCATGTCAAATTTCACAGTCTATATTTTTCATGTAAGCATGCAATTCACTGACAGAAAGTTTTATCCCAAGCATCTGGATCATATACGTTAAAGTGTAAATATATCTACAAACTAAATTGTCCCAAAGGAAATAGGAAGACACATTTAATACACATCTACTGATATGTGCATTAAATTTACATATACCTATTGATTAGAGTTACACAATATATCAGATCACTGTCATCATTACTGTATTAATGTGTGCATTATCTCAACTCACACAAAACTGTGTAGGTGCAATATTTAGTAGGCAACTGTATCTCAAGTACCATGTATTTACTTTCTATGACAGTAATACATTTGGCCAGATGAATGGACTTTACATACACATTTTATGAGTCGCATTGTGTATGGGAAATAGTTGGATAGTTGTGATAATAAAAAGAAAAATGTGGGCGAATCACAGTGTACTTCATTACTGCAACACACGATTCCCCTTTGTCAGAAAAATAGCTTATTATTACAGTTTGTAAAAGCATCAAATCTCAACATCTCAAAAGATAATTCAAGAAAATTATCTTTTATTGAATTAAAGAAAAGATCATTTGTGTAATCTATGTAACCAATGTAAAGAGTCTCATGCTTTGGGCTGTGATATTAGATTAGTTCCCCAAATATCCCCCTATACTTCATCACTCAAGTGTAAATATGGTTAAAAAAAATAGCATAGTATAAAATATGAAGTGATTTATGGTTGAGATGATGATTAGTCCTTGCATGTGTTTTATGATTCCATTTGTCATCTATAATTAGCATGGAAACTTGCTTTTTTTCCCCCCAATCTCCAAAACATCTATCTGATTCAGCTGAAACCGCCTTTCATGAAAAATATTTAGAAAATCTTTCCAACCTGCCTACTTTATAATAACGGTACAAACACAAAGCCAATGTGCTTACTAATAGAGCATCTTCATTTTCAATCTCAGTCAATGAACATAACTATGCTGAAACAAGATAGATATAATGTATAACCAGGATTTGTTGCACTCAAATGTTTGCCTTTTATGTCAAGTTAAGCTTTTCAGTGTGGAGCCACCCAACTTGGTTAATCTATCTGTGAAAATCCAGCAAACACTAACATCTCGTTTTAGAGTCGAAATTAATGTTAACCCCTTTGCGGACTGTATATTGGACCAAGCTGGATATGCGACAAAGCAGAAAGGTTGGCTTTCTCTGTTTTTGCCTCGGTTACCTTTTAGCTGTTAGCCTATGTGGGTTTTACCGTTAAACAGAGGGGGAGCAGAGAGGAGTGCGGCTGCAGCAGAAGGCAGCCTGGCACATTCCCTGTTCAGTCATGCCACGTCTTACCTGACTGCTGATGGCCACCTCTTCTTATCTCCTTTTAAATATATTGTATTGATGGAGGCGTCTCGAAAAAGATGCTCGCAGCGGATGTCCACAGTCCTCGCAAGCCAGCGGCCAAATATTTTCTTTCCCAATCCAAGAAGCTAGCCTAGCCGACAAGACGCAGCGCCCCGTTGGAAAAGCATTTCTGCATCAGACCGTGTCAGAGCTCAGCAACAGCTAGGCTAGCTAACTAGCTGAAACAGCTACACAGCATTTGGGAACCCACTCACCTCCCTACTGCTCCTCTGTGATTGGCTGCTGGAGGACAGACTGGGTTCTGAATGGACGATCTCGCTGCCAATCAATGCTACTGCAGCTGTTAATGTTCTGCATTCCCATAGAACGTCCTCCTAAATTTTACCTTCCAAGGGTAAAACAACCATACCAGCATAAGATTATCCTCTGTCAACTTCGTAAGGACTGAAAATTATTTTTTTATGTAGTATAATCTGCCTAATAATTTTTTGTCTATTTTATTTACTGTTTAAATTAAATAAGCATTCAATATTTAAAAAACATTGAATAACGAGAATGACAATATTTTACCAAAGGCTGAAGAGGGTTTATCACCAAATGAACACAGAAATTAATCACCAGAGCCAAACCAAAATTCTTCAGTGGTCATGTAAGTTCTCAAAGCTAAATCCTATATAAAACATTTGGAGTGAACTGAAGAGAAGATGGAATAAAAAAAGACAAAGACTCTCGATCAGAGACACAACACAAAGTCGTTAGCTAGGCATGTATGATTTTCTTGCAAGGTTTGTTCAACAACTTGGAAACTGTTGGGCCTCTTTTATAAAGGCAAACATGTAAGATTCTTATGTGTTGCAGATCTACAATCATTTACAGAATCTTTTTTTTTCTTTTTTTCTTTTTGAGTTGTGGCCAGTGAGTACTTCCAACTTCACAATGTTTGGCGCGCCTTTGCAGAAAGTTTGGACACAACTGTTCTAGTTGGATTGTGAGAAGAAGAACTGTCAGAAAATCCTTTCTCTGTATACTCCAAACTTGTGAAATGTTATAGCAAAAGTGTAAAAACTGTTGCTCTGCCAAGAATGCTGTACAGAGAAATCAGAGCTATCAACAATTGTGCCACCAGCAATTTTGCAAAACACATAAATTTCTTAATAATGTTTTTGTTTTTTGCTTTTACAGATCTGTTCTCAAGGGTGCCAATGCAGAGTGATGTATTTCAAGGTATCCACGTTTCATAAAAATGCTCAGTCATCTGTATCGCTCACTACAAATTCCCATAAAAATACAAATATACATACAGAAATAACATCATCAAATTCCGTTCAGCCATAATGCATCTTATAAATGTGTCTGTGGTTAAGAGAGTTGCAGAGTAATTTGGAAGGTTGTGCAGCTCGCTGCAGGATGCAATCTGTTTCCTGCTCTAACAGATGGGCCTCCTCTACGTGTCTTCTTTCTGCACCCAAAAGCCAGTCTCAAAACTACTCAACGAGAATTGTCAAGCAGGATTCTCAGTTTTGTTGGGCTTAATAAACTGTGGGTCATGATAGAATTTATTGCAAAAGCAAGTAAATAAATGTCGGTTGTTCCAGATTTTATTGTAAACAAACAGGATTTATGCATATCTTTTTTATTTACAATGACAGTGATTCTTTGCAGATGTGTCCAACATTAAACTGAGTCTCACTTATAACAGCCACCCTTGTAATACAGAGTGCATATGTCACAACATGACTGCTTCTGCTGAATGAATAAAAAGAGAAAATGCGATGTGTAATTGTTGTGATCAAAATGCTATCTCTTCTTGACATAAATGAAATGGAAGTAACACAAACAAGCTTTATCCTTCAGTATGAGAACAATTTAAGTACGGGCACTTCCAAAAGCTGAGATAATATTTGTTTGGTACACAAAAACTTAAGCCATAATAGAGGATTTCAGGAATTTTATTATAGTGTTGTGTAAAATTGGATGATCAAAAGCGATAAATAAAAATGCTAAGAATATTAAATTGAGTTATAAAACATATCATGCACGTAAGACTGTCAAGCCAAATAAATACACACAGCTAGCCTTGGTGGCACTATTGATTTCAGCTTTCTTCTTTCACTCCTGGCTGTCAGAAATATTAAGTAGGTCATGAATGCCACCTGCTGGGCTGTTGGTGAAGCACGTCAGTTCTGAAACAGCAATGTGTCCTCTTTCATGGCAAGCATTTTTTCATCACCATTGTGTCTCCATTTCGTTCCTCGGCAGTTCCTTTTGACCCTCAAGGTGGCATCTTAGAGACTGTTTATCTTTGCTCGGTTTCCTGAAAAGACTAAAAAAAAAAAAAAAATGGAGGAGGAGACGTACCCGGTGAGCTGCTGACTTAACTGATACAAGAAAAGAAACAGCAGAAGGACCGGCATTGTTTAAAGGGGACTTTAATTCAATTCAGTGCACTTGCCTCTGGGCATTAGTTTGACATACATCTGAGAGTAAACAGAAGCCACAGTCAGAGAGAAAATCACATTTGTCAAATATAAACTAGCTAATGGGGTTGGAGATGTAGTTTGAACAGAATAAATTGCCCAAGTCATTTATTGTAGTTTGGGTTTTTCACTCCTAATTTTGGATTTGCCTTATTGAATCTAATGTAATTATGAAAAATATTTATGTAAACCAAATTTACATAGTTTTTCTGGTGTTTAGAAAAGTGTTGAATTTGGATTGTATGAACGTATACAAAAAAAATAGTGCATTCACATTTTGAAGTAAAACAATTATTTTTACTGCTTTTTAGGCCCCTGCATCCCATGATTGGAAATTCACTTTTTATTTTCACAAGCACCTCCCGACCCCATTAGGGACAAGGGTGCACAGACGATGACGCTTAGCAAAATTACCACGGTTTTAAATTATCACTGTTTACTCAAAAATTAAAAACAGAAAATATATGACATGTTTTTAGCAGACACTGGTCTTGCTTGTTAACTTTACTTTCAAAACAAATTTAGCTGAATAATAGGAGTGATAGTCGTGATTGAGAATATTTTGAAACAGCTAAATATGTCTTTATGGGGAATGAAGGATAAGCTCTAGCCCTTTGACAGACAGCTGACCAGCAGTGCACAGCAACACGTTGGTTGTGGGCGGCAGTAGTGCACTTTTCTATGCTCTGTTCAGCTCACTTTGACACTTTCTTTGGCATCTCAATTAGTTTAAAACTTAGAAAAGTTGTGATTGTGAATTGTAGTTGTTTTGAAACCAACTATTAGACCATGGTACTTTGACACCTGTAAACGGCCTATGCATAAATCATTGTGTTTTAGTCTCTAACAACAAATCAGGTCTTTCAGTGAAGCATTTTCTTTTTTCTTTTTTTATTCCTTGTTACAATATGAATGGTTCCAGGGCTGACATTTACACAGTTTTGGCAGTGTGACGACAGAAGATTATATCAACACCTTGTGGCACCATAATTCACTCGTGCCTCGTTTTGCTGACATTTTAGTCTGTGGCACAATTTGACATTAAAGCATCACTATACGAAAGGGAAATGGTCACAATATTACAATTGTCTTTTATTTCACACGTAAATATTAACACTTTAGTTACACAAACTGGCACTCTGTTCACAGCACAACAATACAAAATCATCAGATGAAGATTCAGACATTCTTTTGATTGCACAACCAAGCAACACTGTAAACGCATAGACTGACAGATTCATTTGATAGGCGAGTCTAGGATTTCTTGGTAATCCTGCCGAATGGCCCTGCTCACTCTATACAGCTTGATCCCGGTCAAAGTGAACACGCTGACCATGATGACAAGGCCTCCGATCACATCGTACACTGAGGGGATCATCCTCAGCACGATTAGCTGCAAAAACATTGAAACCACGATCTCTAGGTGCTGCACGGTGCTAACTAAGGCTGGATGAAACTTGTTTAGAGCATAGTAGACTCCAAGGAACGCTACCGTGGAGCAGATACAGATCCCAATTAAATAGCCCCAGGTCTCCCCATCCAGGGGAATAATAGGCTCCTGCATTATGAACATAGTGGAGGCGCCCCAGACAGTGCCAGTCCAGCCAAAGGTAAAGAGTGCTGTCCACATGCTGACGCGCTCCTTGATGGCTCTGTAGACAATCATGGAGAGGGCGGCGGTTAAGCCTGCCATAACTGTCATTGTATAGCCAAATGCCTCCTTCCAAAACCCCAGCCTGGACTTCTCCTCATCTGCTACATTCGGCACCATGACTAGACACAGGCCGAACACACTTCCCACCACCGTGACCACATCAGTGTAGCTCAGCCTCTCATCCAGCAGCAGGAAAGCCAGTATGGCACTGAAGACAGTGGTGGATGCTCGCCACATGATGGTACCGTTGCTGGGGGGTACAATGGCAAAGGATGTGTAGGCGCAGGTGATAGAAATGACATTGCACACACCGTAGAAGAAGAGACGGAGCCGGTAACCCTTGGGGCCAAAGGGTGCCTCATGGTAGTAGAGGACCACCAGGATTGACAACACTTGGATCACAGAACGGATGAAGAGCAGCTCGAGAGAGGGAACCTTAGAGCGATCTGCTGCCAATCGGGTAATTAGTGCCACACATCCGTGAGCTGCTGCTGCCCCAAACAAGGCCATCCAGGTCACTCTGGAGGCCAACACATTAGCCTCGCCAAAGCTGGCCAGCTGACCCTCGACCCCCTTGTCTCTTTGCACACTTGGCTGCTTAGGCAGATTCTCCATGGTTCCAAAGAAAGTCCTGCTGCCTTTGGCATCAGACACCAGTCTCTTTCCAACGTTTGCCTCTGCAAAAGAACCAAAATCCTCAAAAGACGGTGCATCGTCGTACCCTTCGTCACCAGGCTGGGGGAAGTGGGTGGCATATTTTACTGTGACTGTGTTTGGGTGAATTTTGACCCGCTTCTTTGATCCAAACTGTAGGGAGGCTGAAGCTGCATCCATGATGTGTGAGGTATTTAACAGTGTTATCTGGAAAACAGAGAAGTAAAAAATGATTATTTAAATTACACAGACACATTTAGGCTCTTGCATAAATATTCTTTGCTCTGGAACGTTTTCCACATTTTCTCAAATTATAACCATTAACCTCAGCATTATATTGTGGTTTTACTTAGTACACCAACAGAAAGTGGTGCATAAAGGAGGATTACAAGGAAAATGATACATAGTTTTGAATTATTTTTTACAGTAAAAATATGAAAAGTGTGGAATGTATTTGTATCTACTGTACATGTCCTCTCAGATATAACTGTGAAGCAATCTTTCACTCTAATTACAGCAGGAGGTCTTTGGGGGTATATGTCTACCAGATTTGCAGAAAGTTGTGTCCATTCTTCATTAAATGTTGAGTCAGATTGGGTAAAGCACATGCAAACGTCCATTTTTAACTCTTGTCACAGATTATGATCTGTGATTAGATCCAGACTTTCACTGGACTGGTCTAACCCATGAACATGATATTATATAAACCATTCCATTGTGACTTTGGCTTTAAGTTTGGGGTTGTTGTCCTCCTAAAAGGTGAACCTTCACCCCTCTCCTGACTGTTTTCTAGTCTTCATTCTAGGATGGCCCTGTATTTACCTTCATTCATTTTCTTATCAACTCTGATGCCCATTAAAGTCCATAAGTAACAAAAACATTCCTTTACCATATTTTGTTGTAGGCATGGTGCATTCAGAGGAATGAGCAATGTTAGTTTTCAGCAAAACATAGTATTTAATTTTGGTCAATACAACCAGATCACATTTTTTCACATTTGCTGTGTCCCCTACATAGCTTGTTGCAATATACAAATAGAGCTTTTCTTTTTGCCACTCCTTCATAAAGGACAAATTCAGCACTTAATAGTTACCCTGTCAACAGACTTCTTCACCTGAGTGGTGGATTTCTGCCAGTCCTCAGCAGTTATAATTTAGGCCTTTAGGCCATTATTTAGGTTTGCGATTCTGCTATACTCTTTTAATTTTTTTATATGATGAATTGAACTGTGTTTTCAAGACATGTTTATAGCACACTTTTCTCTCTGACCTGTCTGCTGTAATCTTTGGTCTTGATCCTTTTTGCTCAGACCTATTCTTTAACCAACATTCCCATTTTTGATTTTGTTTTCCTTGACAACCACAAATTCATTATCACATCTATGCACTACTTTGTGTTGGTCTGTCACATTAAAACTCAATAAGATAGACATTTGTGACCATAGAAGCCAAGCAACAAAGACTCTGAGGCTGATGGAGTCTGATGGGAATGAGATTACATAACAAGGAATTCACAGAGGGGGCTGATGCATAAATGTGGGCCATGTATGAGATGAATGGAGAGGCACACCATAATTAAGCTACATCTGAATACGCAATGAATACACAGGAACAGTCATCTGGAAAATTAGTATGATTCTTTACTCATCAAATTTTGCATCCTTGAGTCAGTGATTTATATTTTAAATTATATTTATTTTACATATATTTATATTTTTATTCCCCCGCCCATATTTTGCAGTCAGTCCAGGACTAATTTTAGAATCACATTAAAAAAACAGCATGAGTCCAAACCACAAGGGGGCAGAAAGATACTTCTGACTGTTATATGGTTGGCCTTCTTTCATTAAGATTAAAATTAAAATACAAATTGATGAAAGACGGAAGTTGGAGAAATGACAACATAAAAAGGCGTCTAAATTAAGGCGTATACCAAACGCTGCAATTAGTGTTTTTTTTTTTAATTGCCCGTGAAATTAAAGCAGGCAAAATCGTTTCTCCTGACGAATTGCAGGATAAAAATAAGAGCAATTCTTCTAATTAACGAGCACCGTATTAATAATAATATAATTTTAAGGGATCGCTAATCCATATCTTTTCTGACAGTCCTTTGCATCGAACCCCCCCTTTTTTTTTAGTAAAAAAATTTATTTTTAAAAACATCTTACCTGGTGTTCTTTAATGAATTCCTAATGATGTTGGATGAAGCAGAGGTCTGTGTCATAAAAGCAGATTTGGTCGGAATTCCTCATCCTTGCACTTGTCCATCTGCAGCTCCCATTTCCCCATGTTCCCTCCCCGTGAAGCGGAGCGTCTCTTCAAGACGTCTGCAAGATTATTTGTTTTTTTCTTCTTCCTCTCCAAACTGTTTAGCCAACTCTGCCTTTGCGTCTGCCGCCGATGAATCTGAAGCTGCTGTTGCTGGTGAGGATGATGATGATGATGATGATGATGATGATGATGATGATGATGATGATGATGATGATGATGATGATGGAGGGGGGAGGAAGCAACGGTCGTTGTCACAGCCAGCGGTTTCTTCTTTTCAATCTAAATCCCACCCTTCTACCCCCCAGCTCCATTTGCTCTCATTCGTCTTTCCCCAATAATGGCAAAATAGGAAGAGGATGTACGTTGGCCGACCATCATCATTATCATCATCATAATAATAATATAGCCCGAAAAAAATGCACATGCATTTGCTTCCTTCCTTAAGATGTTTGTTTCAAAAAAAGAAAAGGGTCTTGTTACATTTCTGATATGAGTGCAGATCTACTTCCTCTTTAAAACCATTTGTTGTAGATGAACATGAAAATTCCATTCATGAAGTTATAATCAGATTATTAATCCTCCTGAGAACCCTAACTCGCTGTTCTGTCTTTGTGTGCGACACTCATTTATTTTTGCTCCAGTCACTTAACCAAGAATAAAAAAAAGTTGACAATAAATATTTACTGTTTGAAATTCTTGAACTTTTTTCTACAACTTGAGATTTTATATAACGAACAATCACAAAGTAGTTACTTGTGAGGTGGAATTAAAATGAAACATAGTTTTACCTTTTTTTTTTCTTTTTTTCTTTCTTTTTTTTTTTTTTACAAAGAAAGACATGAAAAGTGTGGAATGCATTTTCTGCCCTATTTAATCAAGAACCCCAAAATAGATCACATTGCAGACAGTTGCTTTCATGCACCCCTATCTGAAATAAAATTAACTTTTGTGTAAAACTCTAGACAGTGTGTGGAGGAAAGCTAGTTCTGCACACCACCCTGAACATGATGACTTCCTCATGATTGAAACATGGTGGTGGCAGCATCATGATGCATGCTATTTTCTCTACAGGCATCAGGGATGCTGGTCAGAGTTTAGATGCATTTATATCTAAGGGCTGAATATGAAGGAACTACATTTTTAATTCCAGAGTTGTGTTTGTATCTAAACTCAACTCTGGAGTTGAGTTTGTATCTGAAATTTGCTTCAGGATGGGCCTCATGGGAAGTTCAGTTTGTTTGACTTCCCATGAGGGAAGTACCTAACACAACCATTCTGCCTTGGTCTAAACAGATACTTTGGAAAAAAAAAAAAAAAGGTAAAAGCTTGCAGCAATGAAAACAGCAGGACCACAATAAAATAATGTGATAATGTCGTCTCTTCATGCAGCAGGTTTATAGAACTTAAATTAGGTTGTGAAGTTTACCCCCCAGGCAATGCACCAAGATTCCCAGCTGGTAATAAAGGACTGTAATGCCACTGGCTCTGAAACATGACACCGATTTTAATTATCTTAGAGGACCACAGAAGGTGATTTGCAACGCTGGAGCAATTAACTCTGTGTCAACATCTGCATAAAGCTCCATGCAATCACAACTAATCTGCCAGTAGGGAATAAGCGTGTAATGTAATTGCTTATTAATGAAGGAAATTGTGGTCGGAAAACATGTGTAAATGTTTTCTGCACATGACAGGTAGCACAGTTACAAACTGTGAAACAAAAACAGTTGAATGAACCCTTAAAATAATATTTCAAGGTGACATAATTCATTTCATTATTTTATTTTACTTTTATCTTTTTTTGCTCGTTGTAAAACTGATAGTACACATCACTGCCAGAGCTTCAAGTTAATAATCCATGTATTATGATTTGGAATGAAAATAGAATTTTATATTCTTTAATTCTTCAATGAAAACAGCACCTTTTATGTGGGAGGCACTTGCCTTCAAAGTGTAAATGAGAAACCTCCTTTCCTATGCTGGATAGTTGGTGTGAGTTTGTGCTGATATGCTGCATGGTGTGCATATTGGCCAGACAGTTCCATTTTTATCTCATGTGTCCTAAGAACCTCATTCTATAAATCTTGGTTCATCCAGGCAAACATCAACAACCCCATGTTTCCCTGTCATATTCTCCTCTTTAAGACACTGTACTTTCTTTTTGACATGACAGCAAATCCTGTTGATCACATGTTTTCATTCCCACTGTAGATTCCTCTGAACTGAATTAGTGGATCCTCATCCCGATGAAGGGAATACAAATTCAGATGTCTTACAAATAGCCATCCATCTGGATATTAATATGTATAAAGCCATAACTGCACCAGCAATTACCCATCCTAGGGCTGTTTGAGCACTTAGTGTTGGAAAAATAATAATAATAAAAAAAAGCATGCAAATGTCCACTGTAAACTCTGAATGGCCTCACAGCTCATTGAACTAAGATGAGAACTGGGAGGCAATCATGCCCTGTCTTCTCATTTTATCATCCAGGGCGTGGGATTAGTTCAGCTGACGCGGACTATTGAGGAGGTGCTCAGGGGTCTAAAATACTGGAAGTATTTTACAATCTCACAAAACACCCAAATGATTCTGTTGTTTCTAGAAAGTCTCTGGTGATGTAAGAGTAAGGCTAGATTTATTTATTTTAAGTGCATGTTTAGGTTTACGTCTTCTATGTTTGATGGTTCAATCAGACATCGCATAAGGAGAGATAGCTTTAAGCTGAGGTGTTAGTTAAGTTGTACATTAGATACTAGAAAGCAGAATTTCTGATGTTTGATCTATTACACTGTGTGAAGTACAAGAATTTTAATAAATTTAGATGTTGCATAGGCTGGTTAGACTATGACAAATCAGGACTATCTTTAGAGAATGAAGCCCAAAAGAATCCTATTGACCTGCACTAGACTGTAGTAAAACTCATGAAAACATAGTGGTTCATGCTGATGGTGGTGTTGTACTTGTGTGTTCTTTGTTCTGATGTTCTTACTGATGATTGCTTCCAGCAGGATAACGCACCATTCAGTTCACACCGTGTCTTTTCATTTTGTGAAATTCACAAAAGAAAATAAATAAATAAATAATCAATTCAACTGAATCATACAGACAAATTCCATACAGACATACATTCCAAATTGATCTTTGTTATCAAACAATGTAGTCAAGTTCAGTTTATATCTCAGATTGGTTAAGAAAGTTTTATACCTAAGGAAACCCAGTCGACTTTATTGAGTCATTATCTTTCAGTATTCACTTTTCCTGGACAAGCATGTAGTTTGAGTGGACTGTGGGCTGCATTGTGTTGTTGACTTTTCAACAATACTCTTACTGAACATCCATGTAGTAACAGCAGGAAGAATAACTCCCCTTTATGATGAAGAAACATCCTGCGGAATCTGGTTCAGTATCTGTCTGCCATGGCTGGAGCTTTGAGAAGACACAGCAAAGACACAACAAAGACACTGAAAGATTGATCTGGTGGCTTTATCTTGAGGAGAAACACAGCTACACAGGCATCCTCTGGGACAGTTTTCAAGTATAGGATGCAAGGGAACACATACACTTAGTCACAATAAAAGCTCAGCCAATAGCTTGATCTAGGAGAGAGATAGTTTTAAACACTATAAGATATGCAGGGCCAAAGATATCATAAATAGAATGAGAACATTTAATTGTTGGCAACTAAAAGTTCTCCAATAATGCCCTCCAGAAAGGCATCTCAAAATGCCAGACCAGATATAACTTCTAGAAAAAAACGGAGAAAACACAAAGTTGAAGCTGACAAACAGCAACAAATGCAACAATGTAATGTACCAGCATTACAATGTTTCAATGTTGTACTAGCATTGTCTTCTACAGGTCTCTGCCCAGCAGAGCACCTTCAGCATGTAGAGCAGCATAAAATTCCCTTCATTACAGACAGTCAACAAATTTGCAGGAATTGTGTGATGCTATCGTGGGAATATGGTATAAAATATTTCCAAAAACTTGTTGAATTTACATTAAAAGGGATTAAGGCAATTATCAGGGCAACCAGCCATGTGAAAAGCAGCAGATTTACGAATGGATGGGTGTTTTTCAATGTTGTATCACTCTGCCTATTTCAGTTGAGCCATTCTGTTCTTATTTTGTGTAGCACTCCCCTCTCATGAGGTTAATATGCAAATACCACTTCGGCATTTTCAGTCACACAAATGCTCTTTTCTGCCTTGACTTTGAGCTTTTGGAATAATTAGCACAAACAACACTTCACAGACTGAAAGAGATAAATATAGCAGTGTGACTGTTTTTTATGATCCCTGTGATTTAACATTGAAACAAACAGTGAGACCTTGTCCAAGGCTGAAATTTGAGGCATTTCTGTTCATGCACCCTGAAGCTTATTTCTTGTTTTCAAATGCTCATTCTCAAAGGACCAGCTTCAGTCACAGTAAACACAGGCGGCAATTCCTTACCTGCAGCAGCAACCGCTGCAGCAGCAGTTTCACTCAATATATTCCAATGAGAGGCTCTCAGCTACAAATGGAATTGTAGATTACTCCTGCAGGCTATTTGGGAAAATGTGAGAGCCCCCGAGCGCATTTGTATTGATTACATGTGGGTTTTTATTTGCTCGTCCGTATGCTCCCTCCTAAATGTTACAGATGTGGTACTTATTTGTCACCTATTGTAAACCTCAGCCATTCATCATCGATTAGGTAGTTATACAATATTTCTGTTGTAATAGCGCAGGATGAGAAACTCCAATCCCTTCTTGTACTCTGACAGGCTGAGTTGGAAAATTCATAAGGTGAGAGAAGACTTGTCACTGACATGAAGCGGACAAAGAATACTTTGTTTCAGCTTTTGAAAGAATTGAAACTGAGTTGCTTGTGGGTGGTAAATGAATGCATGTGGTTCCTGTTTTGTTAAGGCATGCGGGCGAGGAAACCTGCCAACTATGTTTGTTTTTTAACAAGATAACAACCATTGTCCATTGTGTAACACAAAAGATTTGCCAAATCACATGATCTAAAGTTAAAATATTACAGCTTTAGTTTACTACATAATGTTGCTTTCCAGTAAAATGGGTCACTGTTTCCTCTGTCTGAATGTACACCATGTTAAGGTTCTGCCAGCTGTCTATGTCAAAGCCAAACTTTCTTCTGCTTGAAGGTACTGACAGATATCGCTCCTAGAATAACTCATCCCTGGGAGCTAGCTTTTGGCACTTTTGTTTTTTCGTGTAAGTACCCCCCAAATCATACACCCTGCCTCATACTTACTTATATGAATACCAAATAGGCCAGGGCAGAGATGTGTTCTAAATGGAACATTTTAAATTATGAATGAGCTAGGGAAGTTTGAGGCTCTCTAGATTTGATGCTCTCTTTCATCCTGTCTAAGAATAACACAAAAGAAAATGATGTCTTCTGTCTGTCTAAGATGTGGAATACTGAATGATGCTAAAGCTTGGGATTTTATTAACTTTTAACCTTATTAGTGGTGTCAGAAGTTTTGTTAAGATTTCAATGCAGCGTTACAAGCTGTGTTAGAACAAATGCAATGTGCACTCTGCTAGTCCTGGGTATAGGACTCCCTTCTTTCTATCAGGGTTGCCATAATCCTTCATGACATGGACTCAACAAAGTGTCAGAAACATTCCTAGTCCATATTGACATGATGGTTTTGCAAAGTTGCAGGTTTGTCAGTTGTACATCCATGGTGAGAATCTCTTGTTCCCACACTCTTAATGGCGCTCTGATGGATTGAGGTCGCTGACTATGAATGTTGTTGGAGAAGAGTGAGTTCACTGTCATGATCAAGAAACTACTTTAAACAGCAGTTATCAAATCACTGTTAAAAAAAGAGCAATTTGGGTAAGTTGCATTTGCAAAATTACAGCTTTGGCCAGTGCAAAGCTGGTAGAAACACACTATAAGACTTGCACTTGTAATAGTAATCAAAAGTGATTCTATAAAGTGTTTGGGGATGAACACAAATGCATACCATTCTTCTCCAATAGGTATTTGGAAATAAAAAGCTAAAAATGTATCTTTTCCCTTCCAGTTCTATTTATTTACTACATTGTGTTGGTCTGTCATATAAATTCCCAATAGAACTGTTTAGAGGCTGAACAATTTCAAGAAGCTTGAAGACGCTGCACATCCCCACCCAGCAACATGAATCAGTGTACACACTCTGACACAATAGCACATGATAAAAGTGTAATTTGTCTATCAACTGAGCTATGTCTCATCTCTTTTATTTACTTTGAGAGACAGGAGCTGAAACGTTGAACTTTTTCTCTGAGGACTGAAATGACAGCTGCGCCATTAGCTGCTGTGTGTGGGCTCTGCAAACCGGAAGCTGTAAAAGTATCAGACATTTTCGAATTTCATCACGGATGGACGTTCGTCTGTCCAGTCAAGCATATGAGTGAGTAATCATCGCAGCATCTGAGCCCAAAAGAGAGGTTATTCATGTGTTATACTGGGGGACAACAGACACAACAATAAAGCTGCAGTGCAGTGGAAGCAGCTTGTGTAGGAGTAAAATTTAGGCATCGAAGATAATAATGGAGCTCCTTTAAATCTGATTAAGCCTTTCTATAATAGCAACTGTAATGAAGTTTCCTCTCAGTCTTGTCTTTTAATGGAAAGTAATAAGTAACTCAAAATTAGATGAGTCAAGGCTGTGAGGAAGAGGTCAGAGTTGTTCACTCTGTCTGCACATGATAGAGGGCAAAATAAAAAAAGAGGTAAAAGTGGTCATTTTGAGAACTTAGTCTAATATATATCTAAAGATGGTATTTATGGAGCATGAATGTCAAAGATCCCCATTAGGGGAACTTAATCTGTACTCATTGCTAATCTCTACCTCTACTTAACCTTACATTAAAAGTGAGGAGATGTTAACCTTACATTAGAGTGAGATCAGGACATGTCCAGTTCTGGTCCTGACTGATCCGTTCCTGCTCCCTTTCTGACTTCTGCCACAGACCAACTTGATGCAGTAGCAGCAGTTGTACGTAATGCTTCTGACACCTCACTGGCTGTGAGTAGACTCAGAGCACTGATCACAGTGTTTTATTAGGATCCTGCAACTATTGAGGTGTGACAGTACAAATTAGAAATGCAAACCTGAGATAGGCAAAACAAAAAAGCTAGACAAATAAACTTGATGCCACCTAATCTGACATGTTAAACAACAGATGACGAATCTTTAATTTCAAAAACAGTAAAGCGTGTTATGTCTCTAGGATATGATTAAATCAGTTTTGCTGCCTTTCACTATGTTAATCTAACAAACTTTGGTTTGGTTTCTACTTGAAGAAAAAAAGGATGTGAATGATATGCAGGCACATTTTACAGGAACACTTCACACTGCATGTTGCATCTTGTTCTGTACTTCCTCATAATTAGGAACAGAATTAATATCTAATGTCTGAACACTATTAAAAAGAAGAAACATAGTAAAACATGGCTTTTAATATGGCTATATAGTTCTCCCTTTAGCCAATTATTTGCAAATAAAATGTTCAAAGAAATTTGCCAAAAATTACATAAATTAAAATGATAATTCTTAATAAAATCATTCCTGGAGAATGAAATAGGAAATAGTGATTATGCTAATTATTAATCCCAGACTTAATGATTTTGCACAAATTTTGGGATGTCCGTTCTGTCTGAGGTTGTTTCACTTTGATATTTGCATTAAAATAGGCTGTTGGTACCGAGAATGAAAATGCTAAATTATTATTTTGCAATCCCTATAAATGGATCTTCTGTCTAATTGAAAGTCCACTGCGGTGCAACAGTCGAGGCCTTGAATGCGATCAGACTCAAACAAAGACAGATTGAAATCAAATTGACTTCAGCTCCTGAGAATAAATGTGTCCTTCAAAGTCAGTTGTGCTTTAAAATAGAAGCTGTTCAGAATTGAGTTATTGATCATCTTCATCATTTATGTCACATTCATTCTGGCCTGACAGCAACATGAGGGCATAATAGATGCCTTGTGATGACTTCTTTCCCCAAACTGTTGTATTGGTGCTGAGACATGAGACAGTAATAACAGTGTAAACCAAAGTTAGATTGTTAAAGCAGCATGATACATTATTTGATAGGGAATTAATCACCATCTGTTGCAAAGCGGTTCTGTCTGGAACAGGGGGAGCAAAGAAGGTCAGATGTGAAGGTGATTTATTATGGTGGATAACGGCTTGACTGGAAACTTCATGTTAAATATACTGAATAAAAAAATTGCCCCATTTATCATTGCATGCACTCCTGCTGTCATTACATATTAGTTTTATTAAAACAAAGGAAGAATAAAGCATTTTTGGATTGGAGGTAAAGCTTCCAATACTCAGAGCGACTGTGGCTCTGTAGGTAGAGTAGTCGTCTTGTGGTCAGAAGGTTGTAGGTTTGATTCCTCCTGATACATGTCAATGTGCCCCTGGGCAAGGCACTTAACCCCAAACTGCCAACCGATCTGCATATTGGTGTATAAATGTGTGTGTGAATGGGTGAATGTGACTCTAGTGTAAAGTGCTTTGAATGCCAAAATCATTGGAAAAGCGCTATATAAGTTCAATGCATTTACTTGTGAGCAAGAATTTATAGCATGATCAAAGTAAACCATCAAACAAAAGTATTCACCCACCTGAATTTTGTTACAATAAATACACAAACTTTAATGCACTTCATTGTGGATTTATGTCATAGATAGACAGTAAATAGTTGTGAAAACATGTAAAGAGGGACTTTGTGGTTTGCCAAAGAACCTTGGTAACAGGACAGGCTGTTCTTTAACAGGGGGACAAATAGGTTTGTCGGAGTTCATGGGAAAGCGGCTGGAGGTAAATGCAGGAGAATCCTGAAACAAAACCTGATGAAGTAGGAAACAGAGTTGAGAGTTGGGTGGAGGTTCATCTTCTAGCAACACAACACTAAAACATAAAGTGAGAGCCACAAAAAATATGTCGGCCCTCCATATTCATGTGTGGCAAGACTTAATTACTGTTTAAGGATATTCTTAATTCTTTCTGACTGAGTTTGAAACATTTACATAGAACATAAGCAAAACAAAATTAGAGTAAAGATGTGTAATTTGTATAGGGGGCGGTTCATCTGCTGCTGTTCTGAAGTAAACTTCCAAGGCAACCAATTACCCTTAGAAGTCACCTACTTAGAACATTTATACTGCAATTTAATCTCAGTATAAATCCAGTAGCTGAGCCAAGATGTCAAAAGTTTGTTACAAGAATATTAGTGAACAAATAGCAACATGAAGACAAAAGAATACACAGATCCCCTCCTAGTCTACTGCTAAAATCCCAGCTTCCTGAGTATTTTCAATTATACAATAAATCTGAGCTTCTATTTTATGACTGTCAGTGTGTTCATATGTGTTAGTCACAGAACAAACCTTCCCGGGTGACAGGAGATCAATGCAGAGAAATTAATAGGTTTAGTTAATTAATCAAGAGCCACTGCTGTTTCAGTCTCTTCTGTCGGGGAGAGAAAACAAGTCATAGCTGTAATATTCTGTTTCTTCCTCACTACTAGCTACAGATGTTTTCTGTCCAGCTGCTCCAATTATACTATCTCCAGATAATCCCTCAGTGTTTTAATTCAGGGCTGTTTGGGTCTGAGTTTAGTTGAAATGAGCACTTTTTTTCAAACAGCACTTGTTGCCTGGTACCACAGGGTATTGATTTAAAAGCCCTGGCCTAACCTGTTGGCTCTACCTTCACAAACACAGTTGCCATGACATAAAAGCCACCGCTGAGCCGATGTGTATGCACTGAAAAGGTGAAGGATCCAGACAATGCGAGCTAAATACAGTCACTTTAGAAAGCAAATGTCACTCCCGCAGGGGATAAACTCGTAAAATCAACTCTGTGAAGCTGTGGTTAGCAGCAGGCTAAACCACAACTTCTGCAGATGCTACTGCTGAGTCAGATTTCTGAGGCTCTGAGCATAGGTGCAATTCAATCAGCAGGTTTAGTCATGAGTTCAAGAATGTAAATATTGTTTATTTTTAAAAACTGTAAAATAAAATAATAAAAAAAGAACGCCACAATAGCAAGACTTTTTATAAATCTGCCACAAGAATGTTTCAGTTTGCTACTCTCAGGCATTTCTGACAGCACCTTTTAATGAGGCTAAAAATATAAGTGTCTCAACACCACCTTCTCCATGTGTTTAAATTCCTTCCTGACTGAACATTTCTCAAAAAATTTTAAAGCTTAATTTTAAAATAGATGTGTAACAGACAATACTTGTTAATTTTATGCCATGTTATTTCTGTTGTATAACCATCGAGCACCAGGGTGTAGTTTATTATCACTCCGACGCCTCTGCATCGGGAGCCAGACAAAATTCCTCATCGACCTTGCCGATTTACGCTACGGCTCCTCTTATTGACCGCCTTGCCTCTCCCGGTGGGCATTAGCCTTTTGCGGGCTTGTTACCAGATGGAGCGAGTCAGCAGTGGTGTACAAAGTAACGCCGTGCGCTGTCTCTGAATGAACAGATGGAGCAGGAGGAGATGGGTGATCTCATGGAGCAAGGAAGCAGAAATTATAGAGGGAGGCTTGCTGACTCTGTGTAACTAGGAAACTCAGTGACAAAAACTGAAAAAAAAAAAGAAACGGGTTCTTCAGAGGAGAAAAACAAAGTTACAATAGAGTGATATCAGTCAAAGGATCTTCCTTAGAGTTCAGATCCAGATTGAACTGATAAAACATGTCAAAACTTTAAAAGTGGATTTGAGCAAATCCTCTCCCTTCAATCTGAAAGAACCTGAGATACAGACTCTGGATATGCAAGAGGTGAGGACATTTCCCAATAGTTGCAACTTTACTTGCATTAAATGAAGCATATGAAGCTGCTATATTTAAGGTAGCATGGCACCTGCAGTTCCTTCTTTATGTGTCTTCCTGGGGTTATTGGGACCATTGAGATGGCACATTCTAGTTCCAGAATTGTACCCCTTATGCTGGCAGCATGTTGGAGCAGCTCTGTTACATTAGCTCTGATTTGTACTTTTTATTTTTTAAAAAACTTATGTTCATAATTGTTTACATTTTGCCGACTCCAACATCTCTCTGCCCGACTTTAGCCATATGGCCAGATAAAGATTTAAAAAGGAGCAGCAAAAGCAAATGAGGTGGAAGAGCAATGCTTGCTAACAATTTGTGGTGTCCTTTGGATATGTTGCTGTGGAATATCATCTGTGTTGAACAGAAATGTAGCTGTTAGTATGTCATTGTAGACGTAACGTCTGTCATCTAGCAATAGTCATCAGTCAGAGGCATCTTCGGATTTGTTGCAAGACTGACTGCTACCGGGGGTAGTTTCTGCCCACAGCATCAATATCAACAATGACTATGAAGATACTTTGATGATATGAGTTACAACAATGTTTTATTTCTCTTTGAGATAAAGTATTTTTGAATTGGATTGAATTGATATTGTGCCAATGAAAGCCTCAGAGACTGAAATGAAATGCGTGGCAACTATTTCTGCCTACAACATTTGAACCTAAAAATATTCTGAAGATAAAAAAAAAAATGTAATTGACAAAATCTCCTGGACTTTATATAAAGAAATCTAAGAAAAACAAGTGACAACTAACAAAATTTCCTACAATGAACCAGCATAAGCTTTAGTTGGTTAGCAGAGTCACTGACTGAATGATTCTAGCACTATTTGCCATCTGTGGGGAGATAAGATGAATTTATTTGCCAATTCCCTTCAAAATCATTATGGAGGACTCTTATGATATAGCAGGAGATATTTCTTTTTCTCTCACAAAGGCATTTTCAGGAGCTGCTGGATGAACTCCCTGCCCTAATTTCTGCAGCTCCTCCTCTTGGTTTCAAGCAGCGTCCTTAGCACATATTAAAACTAGACAGATCCACACCCCATCAGCTGCTCTGCTCTGCAACTCTCTTCCTCTTGTTCACACATTCGCTCTTCTCCGCGAGGGCCTGGCCTGGAGGATGCCGTTTTATGTGAGCGGAGCAGCTGTCAGCAGAACAGCACATGTGCTCTCTGCAGAGAGCACAACATTCTGAAATACGGAATATGCTATTTCTAGGATTTTCTTTTGCAAAATACAAAATTAAAGCCCAGGACAGAACAAGCCCTGCTACAAGTAATTGGGTCATGCTGCCTGATCGTTCTTTCACCCAGAACTCAACACATCCCTCTAAGAATGTCAGCTTTCTTATTATAATTAAACATTTGCTCTTTTAGGTGCTCAAAGAAAAACAATGACAGAGAACAGGATGAGGTAGAGTTGTACTTGTGCCAAAGTGTGCTGGTGCGTTCAAGAGAGCATTTGGGACAATTGTGGGAGAGTCTGAGAGGAGGGGCTTGAGAGGAGAACAGATAGTCACGACAAAATAAGGTATGAGTCATATGGTGACGTAGCTAGATGGGTCAGGTAGCACCCATGTGTAGTTATCACTGACCCCAGAGGCTGCAGGCAAGCAGCAGACGTGTCCTGGGAATTCAGCACCAAATTGAATGTATAATTTCATTGCCTATTGAATGTTGGCTAAAACTGCAGAAACTGCTGCAAATCCAAGGGAATTATGGAAAATATTTCAATGCTTTGTGTTTGAAAGCACTTATTAAGGCTTCAGTGTGGCAAAGTATTAGTGCTGGTGATGTCAAACTGCTGCCTTCTGCTTTATGGTCCAGTGTTTTCCGGCTCAAATGTCATTGATTTAGTTTTACAGCCTGAAGCTTTATTGTTTTTCTGCAGCCTCTCTGCTCGCCTCGGCCGTCACTGCAGGTTTATGAAGTGTTTTCTGAGAGACTGGCAGTAAACATCATAAAACCAGATGTCAGAAACACAGATTTAACAACCTCAGGAACAAATAAACACAACATTTAGTCATTTTTAGTATCTGATACAGACTAAAGTAAAGGTGAGCAGGTTTGCTGGTTGCTATATGTAATATTTAGGACTATTTACAGCACAGTAAAATGCTGCAGTGAAACTTTACGTGTTGGGACTTAACACCGAGTGTTAAAATTAGATGTTGATCCATCAATCACTCTTTTAATATGATTTATGACATTTAAACCTTTTAACTTTTTCCACATTACAGCTTTAAGCTTAGATGTACTTAATTAGGTTTTTAGACACACAATTAGTAGGTGGGAGAAAAATGAGAATTTGTTTTTAAATTACTTTATGAATAAAAATTTGTCCCCCACTTATGCATTTTTTAAAACCACTTTCTGCTACAATCACAACTCCAATCTACCCTGGCTATATCTCCATCAGCTTTGCACTTGTAGAAACTGTTCTTGTCTCCTGTTCTGTGAAAATAGCTCAGTTAGTCAAATTTCATTGAGTGCATCTCTAATCATCAATTTTCAAGATTTTCACTTTGAATTTGACCCATTTTGAGACACACCAGCTCATGAAAATGCTTCCATCTTAACCTCTCAACCACACATTTAGCTGTGTTTTTGGTTCTTCTTCTAGACGCTGAATTAACCATCTATCTTCACATCATGATCTTACTGGGCTCCCTGCACCTATTGAAGAAAAGCATTTTCACAGCATGATGCTGCAACTACCATGTTTCACTAAGGTGATGGTGTGTTCAAGGTACCCGCAGTGGAAAAAGCAGCTGTATTTCTGCTGAATGAATTGATATCTATTTATGAATAATCTGAAATGTTGTTTAACGTGTATGAGAAGGGCTGACTATGTATGTACATGACCATTTTTATAGCGTCATTCAAAAACCATGTATCATGTTCTCTTCACTTTTCAAGCATGTATTATTTTGTGTTACGTTAAAATAAAAAATCTAACGAAATACATAAAAGTGCGAGAAGTTCAAATGTTCTTTTGCGAGGTGCTGCATGTGTATCTAAGAGTACACTGGCTTTGGCTTCAAGACAGTACATCACCTTTTTAATCCCTGACTCAGATCTTTGTTGGATTTAGCACAGAAAAATAAATGCAAAAAAACGTAAAAAAAAATAATGCTGTTGAGTCATACGCTTTCCTGCAGAGAATTGAAGCTTAACGCTTAAGCAGCTTATCTACAGGTTCCTCAGGTTGCATTCTGGATGCTCTTTTCAAAATCACATTTTTTATATATTTTTTTTTTGTTTGTGCAACAACACTCTTATGTGGTTTTATGACTGCAAAGTCACAAGATTTGCCATTGCAGTGTCTTTTCAGTTTTCTGCAAAATTTTATCATTATACAAGAAAGAGAGGGGGTTATAAAATGTAAATAACTGTTTGCGTTTAGATTTTTATTAGCTATGGATTCCCTCCCTCTGCTGCTCATGTTTGCATACGTGGTCTGTCGACATCGCAGTCATCGTGTTATTAAATCAACAGGCAAGATAAAGCCTCCTCTGCTGAGGAGCAGATGACGATAACAGCTCCTGGCAGCAGCCTCAGAGCAACGTTATCACAGAAGACAAAACCGCCGGGGAGCAATTAACAAGAGGTAGCTCTTTTTTAGTAGATTGCAACCTGTGTAGTACCTCTATTTGAGTCCAGTGAGGAAACATGAAACACCTTATATTTAGAACCTTATATTTTCCTCGTCTGCACAGTAGATGGCCTGAACTTGTACAAATATCACAGGTCCAAGACAGCTGTTGTGTTACGATGATAAAAAAAAAAAATATTTTTTCTTATTGCTTTTTTACAGAATAAATGGAGAAAGATAGAAAGTGTGTGAATCAAAACCAAATGAGAAGTCAAATGTAACTCATAGATTTTTTTTTTACATTGGAATTGGTTGCTGGGCAAAAAGAGGCAACAGTTTGATTGAGTTTAGAATTCAGATGACTATCAGCTATGGCAAATTCTTTGAGTTATTTGTGTTTAAAACCAAAAGAGCCAGTCACTGACCCGAGACAAACACAAGGTGGACATCTTCTCCAGCTGGTGCAGTTTACAAGACAGATACAAACAGATGTCGTCTACATAGATGTGATAAGAAATATCACATATATCAGATTAGTGTATCCAGAGATCTGAAACAATAGTGTAACTTGTTCATGCAGTTCAGTTAGTGATTCCTAAAATGCTTTAAAGACTAAAACTAATGAATGTTGGGACTAAACCAGACATTAAATAGGCACAATGTACTACTAAAAACATTGTTGTCTGTCTTTTAAAAATAATAATAATGATTATTATTACACATTGTGAATGATTCTACCTTTTTACTTTGGCCACTTAATCTTGAATACTACCAAACGTCACATGCCATATGGATATAATTTCTGAGCTGGAAACATGATATTTGCTTTCACATCATTAACTGTAATTGCATGTTGCTTTAAATGTCACGACGTGACTCAATGCAACAATCAGCAGCTAGCAGCTGGCTAACTTCTGAGCACAAAGTAAAATTCCCACCCACCCAACAAGCTAAATTATACTGTAGCTGCAGCAAAAGATCAAATCAAATCATATGTTTTAAAAATGAACACCTTACAGGTGCTGCTCTGCTCCTCTGACAGTGTTTGGAAATGTTGTGGTCCTTAAGGCTGTGGCTCATGAAAGGAAAATAAGGGGGATGATGTGCAGAAAAACATTTGGTTAACTTTTCATGAATTTTTAGACACAAAGCAGAACCCTGTGATTAAGTCCTGCGTGGCAATTTTCAGTTGCCATAGGGACACAGACAATGAAATTAATTATAGTTTAGTGTCTAACCGTTTTTTTCAAGAATGTAAAGGTGGAATACTGGGGAAAGCTGCTCTTCTAATATTTCAACACATGTGCTCATCTCCCACCTGAATACTTGAAAGCTAATTTAGATGACAGGGAAAGATTAACATAAAGCAGAGGAATTAGTTAACCTCTTTACTGCTGCTGCTACAAAAGCTCTCCATATGGAACATGAAGGGAACATTAGGTCTCCGAGAGGGATGCAGCTTAAATCAGACGCTCCTTTCAGTGTCTTCCTCACGTCTGTGTGACTCGTGTATCTGCAAACAGAGATGAAGAGCTGTAAAAACTCACAGCTGTGCAGTCAGACGACACCGGATGATCACAGTGGAAAGTTGCCATCAGCGCCTTAAAAAAAATAGGAAGAAAAACGCACACCCACCCACACAGAAATTCAAAAACACACATTGAGATGCAGGCAGATGCTCAATGTTCCTCTTCAAATCATGTTTTTTGTTATTGACAGTGGGTCATCTGCTGATGACTCAGTACCAGACAAGAGATAGTCCGTCTCTCTCTGACTCACCTGATCCCCGTCTATCACTATAAGTGGAGACACGGGTATAGGCAGGAAGACAAACCTACCTGTCAGAGCCCGTTTGCGGGTCGCTAGGTAAACACAGTTGTCACTTTGTGTGTTTGTTTTGTCCTGACACCAATATGTGAGCTTGGCTGGCTTTGTTAGGAAAATATAAACTATTCACACCTATTCATAAAGAAACTTAGCAGTAGCTAACTGTGTGTCTGCTCTTCAGACTGAGACTAGCATGGGTTTTAATTGATTACATCAGTTTTAATTTAATTTTAAGCATTTAACAGTCCTCCTTATATGTTAAATAGCACTAAAATATTGAGTTGTTCTTATCACATTACACACCAAATGTATTTAAACATTTATGTTTCAGAGTTGATTATAAGTCCTTTTGGCTTTCAGTTAAAAGAATTGACTGGAAAGTAATTTGAGACTCTTCACTGTTCATAGGAAATGAAAAGTACTTATCTCACTCTCGGACTTTCAAGCATGAACTTGAGTCAAAGTGCAAATAGCAAAAGTAGCACTTACCCATTTCCACCATTTTGTCACATTGCACGACCAGCAGGATGACTCACGCCTGCCAGATCAACAGAGAGGTTTACTGCAGTGCCTGGGACCTTTTTGCATTACAGTCACACACTCCAATGGATTCAGGGGGGATTTTAAGTGAACACAGAGAAGCATGCAGTCTTGACATGGAAGGAATCTAACACTTGGTTTTTGAAATGTTTAGCAGATATTTGAAAACTGTGCCATGCATTGATATCTACCCCACTTTGCTTTGATACCCTTAAACAGAATCCAGCTGCCAAACGCCTCTCAAAGCTTTGCTCAGTAAACAGTGTTCACATGTGTGTAATTTAATGATCTGTGAAGGCTTCAAAGGTTTATTAGAGAACATTAGCAAACAAACGGCCACATGAAGACTACGGACACATTTTACAAGGCGCTGCTCAATACAAAAAATTATGAAAATGGAAAGAGAATAGGCAAAACAGCACGACTTTGCTGTCCACCTAAACTAACAGACCGGTAATGGAAAAGACAGAGCAAGGATGATGATGTAAAATCCTAAATGTGGAGGAAAATGAACACTGAACAACCAACACTAGAGCAGTGACAGGTGGCAGTGGCAGCATCATGATGTAGGGAAGCAGCAGATGCTTTTAATAGTGAGTTGCTATTTTAAATGGCTGGTCTGAAATGTCCTCCAACATTGGCTTGATCAACATTGCAAATGTCTGTTTCTTTTAAGTATAGGAGGAACAAAATAAAACAATAAACAAACAATAAACAAAAAAAAACAAAACAATGCACACCACTCTCCTAAACGATATGATTAATAATCGCAGAAAAAGAATATGCTAAGGAAGATGTCAGTGTTGCTTTGGTCTAACAGTTTTCCACAGAGCTGCACTTATTTTGGCCATGATTTTTAGAGTCTCTCTTATGTGCAATCTGGTTGTTTTCACCTAAATTCCCACCCTGCATCAACCTGATTACACTCTCCATGTTACAACTCTGTAAATCTAATCTTTAAATCAAAGCAATTTTCAACAGAGGAGGCAGATGGGTATTTTCTCCCCCCCATCTGCACACCTCTGATAACACCATAGCATAATTCTGCATTTTATTTATCCGAATGCACCCCCGCGTCCTCTTAGTCGCCCTTTCATCCTGGCATTAAACATGCTTCCAAAAAGCCGATGTTCTTCACCCCTCACCATACTGCGACGGTTATAACCTGCAGGGACAGAACACACTTACACACATACTCTTATGACGTTGATCAGTGATTTACCGACACGGTAAGAAAGCTGTGTGGTGCCCACGTTGTCAGAATCAAGCTGTCGTCTGTTTTTGAACACAGGGCAGAACCAGAGCTGCAACTGGAAGCAAAATGCTGGAGCTGTTTCTGTAAGCAGGCGATCAATCACACAGATGCAGAGGGATTTTTATGTCAGCACAAAACAAATGGCAGGTTGTTTCCAGAGCAAAGGTTGGTGCGGGAGTAAATGTTTCAGATGTAGGCTGTGCAACACCATCATCCATAGGTTTTTACACAAAATTGTAGTCGATTTATTTGACTTGAAGACAAAACTTTGTCAACGTCTTACAGCCCTCCCTGGAATATGAAGCTTGTAAAATCTAGCTTTTCTCTTTATATTTGATCAGCTTGTTAATGTTTTTAAGCCCCCTTAAATCAGCATATTTTACTTACACGAAACGTCTCAGTCAGACTTTAAATTTGGCCTTTGAAGTCAATAAAAGATTAAATATTTGTTTTTGAGACATTTTTCATGGCATTTTCTATGTGCTGAGGATAATCACATTACCAAACCATTCTCTTTGCTTTTAACTTCATCCATCAGAGCGACTGCCTTACTTTGCCCCCACATACTCTATGCTGTGACGCAGAGTTCATAAATAAATCACATAGCCAAATCTTTGACGTAACAGAACAAACCTCATCCTTCCAGATAGAACGAGCCTCATCTCCTGTCCTGGCTGTTCACTAAGCACACAGCTTCCCAGTTGTCACTGTGTTTGTTCAAGTGGCCTTGGGAGGTGATGGGGCACCAACTGCTTCTGAACGGCATCTGCATAAAAGCAAGAAAAAATGTGCTCGTAAAATAAATAAATACCGCATTTTCCAGACTATAGAGCGCACCTGATTATAAGCCGCACCCAGCACATCTGCAAAGGAAAAATATTTTGTACATACATAAGCCGCACCTGTCTATAAGCCGCATGTGCCTACATACAGACGGTACACAGAAAGAGTTTTCAAAG